>ML788044.1:450030-460247 GCA_009831015.1 Picea engelmannii
GTGTTGCTTAAGCAAGGCCTCGTGCTCTTTCCTCCTTCCTTAGGTCAAACTTGGCAAAACGACTAGCATAAAAGATAAGTTAAAACAAGAGAATGAGGTGAGGGAAAGTGTTGCAATGGCAAGGCTTTATCACCAAACCCTAGGAGATGGACGACCCTAGGTGTAGATAACCTAGGCCTGGGACGTCATCTCCTTTTTAACCTTTGAAAATCACAACTAGCAGAAGGGGAAGAAGTGAAGAGAGTGTAGCAAAGGCTAGGCTCTTCCCTCCTTCTTCAATGGCTGAATATTTCTCTTTTAGGGGACATGAAACAAAGACCTACTTGTGTGCTTGTCACCTAGGGTTTTAAATCAACAAATTATAAGTAAATGCAATAATACAAACCTACAACCATTCAATTAAGAAGTTTTGCAGAAAATACACTTACATATCATGAAGAAATAGCAATGAAAACCCTAGTTGTAAACCTTCCTTCAAGAGAAATGCCAAATGTGCCAAGAAAATCCTTCCATCAACAAGTGCACCTCACTTTAAAAGACCAAATACCCAACTAGGGGCGCAAAAATCAGACCTCACAAGAGAGTGAGTTGTGTGTTTTGTCAAAATGAGGGAAAAACTCCTCAATATATAGTGTATCATGACCTCTAATTAAAATTAGGTCATTAAAAATAGCTGACAAGGCTACAAACCAAAATCATACTATTTTTACATTAAATTGTTAAATTAAATCCCTAAATGAGCATAAGCAAGACATCAATCCCTACTGAGGGAGACGTTAGCCCTTTTTAGGGAAAAATCTAGCACAAATGACAAAACGTTGGCCCTTTTTGGGCCTCCAAACCCTGCCACACGTGCCAACTGCCCTGTCTGACTGCCACACTGCCAATATGACATCAATGGCTCCTATGTGACATCCTAGGCCATCAAAGGGAAACGTTCCACCTGAAGTGGGTCAACCCCCTTGGGCTGGGCTCAACCAAAGTGTCCCTGATGGAACGTCCTTCTTCTTCTCAAGTGAAAAGCTCAACCAAGCAATTTCCTATCTCTGCCCCTGATGGGGTCCCAAAAACCATCTGATGGGCTCTTCAGCCCCATGGAGGTCCGAACTAATCATTTTCCCATGTGTACCGGTCCAACTAGTACCTGTCCGTCGGGCATGGTCCTGCACATCAAAAACTTCGCCCTCCATGGGCTCATTAGTCACAGGGGTCATAGCAATGTTAATCACGTTTCATCATTAATGTTATCAAACATATGCACAAAAACCCTGATATATCATTCGATAGCTCAAAGACATTACAAATACCTACAATACAGAGCCGGAGAAAAAGACAAAATACCCTATTGGGCTAGTGTCCATAAGGAAAGGAAAGTCTCAAAGGGGTATCATCCAAGCCATGTAAAACGAGGTGATGTGGTTAAGGGATGTCCAGACATACAGGTAGAGTGAAAGACAAGGATGCATGATATTACCTGTGGGTGCCTTTGTAGAAGGCGAGCTATACCCGTCACAGATGCAATTCTTTCCAAGCCCTTTATTGCCTTTATTCTTTTCTTTTCTTTATTTGCTTTCTTCTTTTTATTTCAAGGACTAACTAGAGGACACTACCTTGGCGTGGTGACCAGAGCTGACAGTGTTACCCACACACACTTTCACAGAGAGGATAAGGTTGGCTCATGATGAGACCCCCTTTCCCTTGGTCATGCAACCAAAGGTCACTGCCCTGGCGTGGTAACTAGATAATGGCAATGTCATACTGCTAGGTACCCATGAACATAATAGGGTAGCTCGTGATGAGACCCCCTATCGTCTTGGGTAGGTCTTGTTTTGTTCTTTTTCTTTGGGTCCCTCTTATTTCTTGCTGAGAGGCTTTTTAAAACCTTCTCGGGGATCCCTGGGTGAGGCATCTCTAGGTTTAATTTTTTGTGGCTTTTGTATTTTACTAGCTGCTTTTACCTTCTAGGCCTTTAGTCCCTTCTTCCCACAAGATAAGGTGCAACCCCACAAACAGATCATCCTAATTCCCGGATTAGGGGAATGGGATAGATGAGTGGGAGATAAGATGTAAAAGTGATGATATGATGGGAGCGGACGATGGATCTTCAGAAATCCCCCCGGTGGAAAACCAAAACCTATGGGTACAGGCTTGCTAGGACACCCCGTCAATCCCCTCAACCATGGTCAAGTGGGTTAATGTAAGATCAAAGTAGTTGTCATAAATAAAAGGAGTAAGATTCATATATCTAAAGGTTATAATGATAAAAAAATGACACATACCATGATACCTGGACCAATTACCTCATGGAGCAAGAGTCTTCTCCGAAACAATTCCAAGCCGAAGTTGATGGATGTTGTTGTTGCTGACAAGACAAGTCTGATGAAGTAGGAGAAATATGGGCCCTCCAGGGCCATGCTCAGGTCAATCCTACTCTCGGTACTCCATCTCTAAGACCTGTGGGTCTTGAGACATGATCTCCTAGTTATCCCTAGAAATCGGGGATACCATCTGTCTCCAACTCGGGGACATGTGTTCACCGTAGAGCACATGAGAACCTCAGCATCTCTGGCATAACCTACAGGCCTACTCAAACTCGAAAGGGCATCAGTAACAAAAGTGGGGTGGTATTGCCACCCCACAATATATATATGTATAGGACTGAAATAAAACAATCAATATGCAAGTGAGGAAGTAAACTATCATGAAATACAAATGGTATAATACACATAAAATGCCTACCTACCTATACTTACCTTTGGAGTCAGGTCCCACCACCTTGGTGGGGTTTGAGGAGGTGCCCGTTGATGGTTAATGGGCGCCTTATTCCTTCCAAAGTGGACAAGTAGTATGAGTTATCAATTGATTCCATTCCAACTTTGAAGGGTCCGAGCCATGACTGTGTGCTTCCTTTTACATTAGTTGGCTCTCTTTTATGAGTATCCCACATCCATACCATATCTCCCTCCTTATACTTTTTGATTTTGTATTTGGTCGTTCCCTGAACAACCCTAGTGTATTGCATTGAGGGAGGTCGGTGGGCTTCTGTTGTAAAGACTTCTTGTTGAGACGGGCGGATTTGTATGTCATCTTCATTTTTCTTTAATATTTTCATCGTCCAAACTTATTTGTTATTGAATTCATGTAGGAGTTGTTGGTATTCTTCTTTCTTGAGCCATTCGATCTGATCAAAGTCTTCCTCTGTTGCAAAGGGCATGTCTTACGGAGAATATTTTTAAAGAGTTTGTATCATATCGTCTTACGTTTTATCATTTTTGGTGGGATGAATAATATCTTGAACATGGTCCCCAGTTATTGGCACATTACGCAGACCTCCCATTGTTCCATCTTTCAAAGGTAATCACAAAAAGGTGAGGTCCATCTCAAGGGAATTGCCTATCATTGCGCCAAACTTCCTAGATAACAACATTCCCCACACATATGGGACATCAACCACTATAATATCAATGTGGACTGTTTTCTCGGGGTATTCTTTTAAGTGCACTTCAATATTTTCAACCACCCCATGTGTGGGTATTGCTTTAGATTCTAAACCACACACATTCCTGTAAGGCCTAGTGACCTTCAAGTCCATTTGTTGCATGACTTTAAGAGACATCATGTTAGCACCAACACCTATATCTAGCATGCAATTGTTAAGATATTTGTTTTTCATTGTTAAAATCATGAAGAAGGGAGGGTTTTCACCATACTGGACCCTGAAATGGTCAGCTTTCAACACAATAGGGGGGTCCATAGGTTCATCTGATCTCAAAAAGAAGGTATCAAAGCATTCTTTGATGGATGGGATCTTGATTTCTTCTCTTAGGGGAACATTCACATGCATCTTTGATAACACCCCTTGAAAGTCAAAGTTAAGGTCAACCTTACCAGTCTTGGATGTCCTAGGAAGAAGCACCTCAAGAGGCGGGGGTTTCGGCTGATCATCAGTAGGTTATTTCAGATTCTTCCTTCTGTACACCTGAACTTCCTGCTTCTTTAGATTTTCCCGTGATTCTTGGTCCAAGTTGTTTATTACCGCCATCCTTGCTACGCTGGCTGCTTCCCTCACGGCTTGTTGATGTTCTATATCTGTGATATTTATCTGAGGAAAATTCATGAGGCAGTCCATGTTATTGACTTGTTGTTGGCCGATGTTATAAGGACATTCATGCTCCCAATGTGCTTCACTGCACTCCAAGCACCAAGGATTTTCATCAACAACATTTTTAGGGGCCAAGGTATTTGGAACTTTGTTTTCATTCTTTGGCTTGTAAAATTGGTTCCCTTTCTAGAATTGCCCTTTGAACGGAGGCCTAGGTGCTTGGATTTGGGATTTTTCAAGTCTGACAATCCAACTCATAATTTCTTCCTGATTCTTTATGATCCCATCCATGGAGGCTTGTAATTTGTTAATACTGGTGCAGAGATCTAAAGTAGGCTCAACACTTTGTACTATTTTCTGCTTGGTGTCTATTCTCCCCCTAGGGTTAGCAAAGGGCTCAATCTTAGATGAAGGGAGGTTCCCTTCTATCTTGGTTGCGAGCTCTTGGGCTTCTTGAATGGACTGGGGATTTTTGTCTGTAAGAAGATACCCTAGTTGGCCATTGAAATATCTAGTGTAAATATGAACAAGGTAGTCATCTATCGGGTGATGGCTTGCGGGAATTCTTTGTAGCAAAGTCTCGAATCTGGTGTGAAACTCCTGAATGAACTCATTTTCATATTTAGCAAGGCTATTTAGTCGAGTGAGAAGCATATTAGGGTATTCTTTGATACTCCATCTTTTGAGAAAGGCCTCTTCAAGTCTATCCATGGTTTTGATGCTTCCATCAGGAAGGATGAGGAACCAATGCCTTGAGGCATCATAAAGAGTAGCGGAGAATAACTTCATGACCAAATATTTAGCATCATCACTGATGGGGTGAAGCTGAAAGAATGCCAAAAAGTTACTCATATTCTCTTCGGCACTGATGGCATCAGTACCGGTAAACTTAGGCAACCATTTCTAATACTTGGGTGGCATTTGCCGAGGATAGCCAGGTATGGCTGACATGTCCAACAGCTTGAAAAGGGTAGATGACCATTGTCTTTGATTGTTAACTAGGTTTGTTGTAGCGGTCTAAGAGGTAGACATGATTCTTAAAGGAAGGATCTTCTCGAAAATTGACTTGACAACAGGAGAGTTTAAGGGAGTCTTCCTTTTGAAAGACAAAGGAGGATTGTTGAATCTCCTTCTAGTTTGTGGACTCGCTAGATAGTTTACTTGAAACTATCAAAGAAAAGGGGAAAAACACCCTAGTGGAGTCACCAGGTAAGCTTGTAAGAAAAGGTCTCTGAGGCAAGGCTTACCGAAAAAGATTTGTCGTTGAGGAAGATTGGCCCAGTGTTCCCCGGAAACAACACCAAAATGTTATCGCATAGTTTGTAGCTGGGTCGGATGGCTAAAGGATAGAGGCCCAACTGGCGTAACAGGAACCTACCCCACCCAATGTCACCTCAATGGGGAGGTTCTTTCTATTTAGGGAGGTTAGCCTAGGGGAGACGTCCCAGGTAACCTAGGGTTTTGAAGAGGCAAAGATATAAAGGTTAAGGTCAAAGTCCCTCCTCATAGGTTACCACCAAGGTCAGATAGTCCGGCTAATCAACCAATACAGAAGTGTATGCCCAAATGAGAACACCTTCTCGAAACAAGACAATTGCAAAACAATATATGTGTCCAGGCTATAATTCAGTGGGTTAGTACTTCATGTAACTATCTGACATCAATATGTAAGCAATGTAAAACAACAGATATTAATGAGATCAACGTTTTATTAATATAGCAATGGAGAATATCAATTCATCAATAATTATTGAGATGATGTAGCCAACAATGTATTTAATCAATCTTTTACTCAATAAATGCTTTCAATCATCATCTAATTATTTATCATTTAAAGGTGTTGCATCAATATGGAATAACCAAGTGTGGCGTCAACCTAGTTAGGGTTTCAAATTTAAAAGTTTTGAGAGTTTGTTTGAGCATTATCACTTCAACGTTGTGTATCTAAGATCAGTGCCTAGGGGTAGATGGAGTCAATTAAGGAGAGGACGCAAGGTTGAAGGGATGAAAGGATAAGGACAAGAGGGAAGGGTTCTAGAGTGCTGTAATGGCAGGGCCCTAGAATAAAAACCCTAGGGGAAAGAGGCTCACTCTAGTGTTGATTAAGCAAGGCCTCATGCTCTTTCCTCCTTCCTTGGGTCAAACTTGGAAAAACAGCTAGCATAAAAGATAAGTTAAAACAAGAGAATGAGGTGAGGGAAAGTGTTGCAATGGCAAGGCTTTATCACCAAACCCTAGGAGATGGACGACCCTAGGTGTAGATAACCTAGGCCTGGGACGTCACCTCCTTTTTAACCTTTAAAAATCACAGCTAGCACAAGGGGAAGAAGTGAAGATAGTGTAGCAAAGGCTAGGCTCTTCCTTCCTTCTTCAATGGCTGAATATTTCTCTTTTAAGGGACATGAAACAAAGACCTACTTGTGTGCTTGTCACCTAGGGTTTTAAATCAACAAATTTATAAGTAAATGCAAGAATACAAACCTACAACCATTCAATTAAGAATTTTTGCAGAAAATACACTTACATATCATGAAGAAATAACAATGCAAACCCTAGTTATAAACCTTCCTTCAAGAGAAATGCCAAATGTGCCAAGAAAATACTTCCATCAACAAGTGCGCCTCACTTTAAAAGACCAAATACCCAACTAGGGGCACAAAAATCAGACCTCACAAGAGAGTGAGTTGTGTGTTATGTCAAAATGAGGGAAAACTCCTCAATATAGAGTGTATCATGACCTCTAATTAAAATTAGGTCATTAAAAATAGCCGACAAGGCTACAAACCAAAATCATATTGTTTTTACATTAAATTGTTAAATTAAAGCCCTAAATGAGCATAAGCAAGACGTCAAGCCCTACTGAGGGAGACGTTATCCCTTTTTAGGGAAAACTCTAGCACAAATGACAAAATGTTGGCCCTCTTTGGGCCTCCAAACCTTTCCACATGTGCCAGCTGCCCTGTCTGACTGCCACACTGTCAAGATGATGTCAATGGCTCCTAGGTGACGTCCTGGACCATCAAAGGGAAACGTTCCACCTAAAGTGGGTCAACCCCCCTGGGCTGGGCTCAGCCAAAGCGTCTTGGATGGAACATCCTTCTTCTTCTCAAGTGAAAAGCTCAACCAAGCACTATCCTGTCTCTACCCTTGATGGGGTCCCAACAACCATCTGATGGGATCTTCAGCCCCATGGAGGTCTGAACTAATCATCTCCCCATGTGTACCGATCCAACTGGTACCTATCCCTCGGGCATGGTCCTGCACATCAAAAACTTCACCCTCCATGGGCTCATTAGTCATAGGGGTCATAGCAATGTTAATCATGTTTCATCATTAATGTTATCAAACATATGCATAAGAACCCTGATATATCATTCAATAGCTCAAAGACATTACAAAGACCTACAATATAGATCCGGAGAAAAAGACAAAATACCCTATTGGGCTAGTGTCCATAAGGAAAGGAAAGTCTCCAAGGGGTATCATCCAAACCATGTAAAATGAGGTGATGTCGTTAAGGGATGTCCAGACATACAGGTAGAGTGAAAGACAGGGATGCATGATATTACCTATGGGTGCCTTTGTAGAAGGCGAGTTGCACCCGTCACAGATGCAATTCTTTCCAATCCCTTTATTGCCTTTATTCTTTTCTTTTATTTATTTTCTTTCTTCTTTTTATTTCACGGACTAACTAGAGGACACTGCCTTGGTGTGGTGACCAAAGCTGACAGTGTTACCCACAAGCACTTTCATAGATATGATAAGGCTTTCTCAGGATGAGACCCCCTTTCCCTTGGTCATGCAACCAAAGGTCATTTCCCTGGCATGGTAACCAGATAATGGCTATGTCATACTGCTAGGTACCCATGAACATAATAGGCTGGCTCGTGATGAGACCCCCTATCCTCTTGGCTAGGTCTTGTTTTATTATTTTTCTTCGGGTCCCTCTTATTTCTTGTTGAGAGGATTTTTATTGCCTTCTCGGGGATCCCTGGGCGAGGCATCTCTAGGTTTCATTTTTTGTGGCTTTTATCTTTTACCAACTGCTTTTACCTTCTGGGCCTTTAGCCCCTTCTTCCCACGAGATAAGGTGCAACCCCACAAATAGATCATCCTAATTCCCGAACTAGGGGAATGGGATAGATGAGTGGGAGATATGTAAAAGTGATGATATGATGGGAGAAGACGATGGCTCTTTAGAAATTCCCCCTGGTGGAAAACCAAAACCTATGGGTACAGGCTTGCTAGGACACCCCGTCAATCCCCCCAACCATGGTCAAGTGGGTTAATGTAAGATCCAAGCAGTTGTCAGAAATAAAAGGAGTAAGATGCATATATCTGAAGGTTATAATGATAAAAAATGACACATACCATGATACTTGGACCAATTACCTCATGGAGCAAGAGTCTTCTCCGATACAATTCCAAGCCGAAGGTGATGGATGTTGCTGCTGCTGACAAGACAAGTTTGATGAAGGAGGATAAATATGTGCCCTCCGGGGCCATGCTCAGGTCAATTCTACTCTCGGTACTCCATGTCTAGGACCTGTGGGCCTCGAGACATGATCTCTTAGTTATTCCTAGAAATCGGGGATAACAGTACCATAGTGAATCATTTTTCCATGTAAATGTATCTGATGCATTGGAATCCTGCTGCAACCTTTGAATGAGAGTCCACACTTTTTTGTCATTCTTCCATTCATCCCTTTCTTCTATTATCCAATTGGGTTGGATGATCGAGATAGCACAAAGAAAGGCCTCAACATCTTCATCCTTTCTTGAGAGTGCATTTGCCACAACATTTTTCTTCCCCTTTTTATAGACGATTTCAAAATCATAACTCAATATCTTGGTTACCCATTTTTGTTGTTATTTTGAAGATAGTCTTTGTTCCAAGAAGTATTTAAGACTATCATGATCTGTTTTGACCTTGAAGTGCCTACCTATTAGGTAAGGGCGCTATTTCTTGAATGCATGTAGTATTGCCATCGTTTCCTTCTCATAAATGGGTTTGTGTAAGTCCTTTCTCTTGAGTGGTCGACTTTCAAAAGCCAGTGGCCTTCCTTCTTGCATTAGGACAGCACCAATTCCATCTCCCAAGGCATCACGTTCCACAATAAAGGTTTTTTTGAAGTCTGGAGTGGTCAAGACAAGAGCTTTGCACATCACCTCTTTAAGTTGTTCAAAAGCTTCAGTTGCCTCTGGATTCCATGAAAATGCATCCTTCTTAGTTAGTGTTGTTAAAGGTGCTGCTATTCTTCCATAGTTCCGAACAAACTTGCGGTAGTAATCTGTCAAACCCAAAAATCCTCTAAGATTCTTCAATGTTTTGGGAATCGGCTAGTCCATCATGGCCTTAATCTTGTTAGGGTCTACCTTGACACCTTCATGATATACAATATGACCCAAATAATCTACCTCCTTTACTCCAAAGAAACATTTGGATGGTTTGGCATATAGTTGTTGCTCCTTTAGTAGTTGTAGCACCTTGTCAACATGTCGCACATGATCCTCCCAAGACTTGCTATAGATTAGTATATCATCAAAAAATACTAACACAAATTTTTGAAGGAAGGGCTTAAAAATGGAATTCATCAACCCTTGGAATATGGAAGGTGCATTTGTAAGGCCAAAAGGCATGACCAAAAATCCATAATGGCCTTCATGAGTTCAGAATGTTGATTTTGGGATATCTTCTTCCTTCATTCTGATCTGATGATACCTTGAACGGAGATCCAATATTGTGAAATAGATTGCTCCATGTAGTTCATCTAACAATTCATCAATGATGGGAATGAAAAACTTATCTTTAATAGTGATCTTGTTGAGCACTCTATAATCTAGACACATATGCCATGAGCTATCTTTCTTGAATACCATTACCACTGGTGCAGAGTAAGAACTTTGGCTAGGTCTAATAATGTGAGCCTCTAACATTTCTTCAACCATGCGCTCAATTTCACTCTTCTGGTCGTAAGGGTATTTGTATGGCCTGATGTTAGGAGGAACACTCCCATGAATTAGGTGAATTTCATGATCATGATTTCGAGTGGGTGGAAGACCTTTGGGAATATCTTCAAATACTTTGGAATGCTTATCAATGATCCTTTGGAGA
>ML788044.1:474427-485295 GCA_009831015.1 Picea engelmannii
TTTTACGTGGAAACCCAAATCGGGAGAAAACCACAGAATGTTTTTTCTTATATGTCTTGAAGAATTACATTCATTGGAAGCACCAACTTCCTTTGTTTTCCAGCTGCAACTGGAAGGAGGATCCAACCCCCTGGTTTCTCAGGCTACAACCTGAGGGAAGCTCCAACTCCCCAATTCTCTGGCTACAACCAGAAGGAGGCTACAACCCCCTATGTTCTCTGGCTACAACCACCAATCCTTTCCCCATCCAATTTCCCTGAAGTAGAAGTAGAATGATGGAACCACTGTCAACCTGTCACTGTGAGATATACTATTGTACAACTGTATCAGCCTATACCACTGCCCTGTATTCAATCTGTACAACTGCCCTGTAATCAAATCATACGTGAACTGAACATGCATCTACAAAAATACAATAGATACGTGACCTGTAGTGATGCAACCCATGTATGTACACACCCTATCTATTATGCAGCCTGTGTATGCCTTCTAAAACTAGGGTTTCCTTTCACTTGAAAACTTTTGACCCTCTGTAACTTCATTCACATAGATCTGTAACCTGTCACTGTATATAGGTATGTGTAATCATGAATAAGTATAATATCCCTCACATGATCTTATTCATCAACCCCTTTCTGATATTCAATTTCTCAATACATCAATAAATACAAGATCTCAACCATGTACCATAAAAACTCTTAGCCATATGCGAAGAAATACAAGATGTTCCTCAACAAGAAGTATCAATGATAAATATACCAGCACTATATTTCTGTAGATCTGACTTATACAAAAGATCACATGTAGCCTCTAGTCTCTCTAGGGAGAATCCCCAAATCTCCATTGCCATTCCTCATGCATACATCAAAATCCAAATATTCATAAAAATAAGACATACCTTTTGAACCAATGGATGGATCTGATGTATCTAATCACTCTAGACCTTCTTGGGAGCTTGATCTCGGAATCTAGAACCTCTGCATCTTCATATTTTCAAGTTTCATGGCTTTATCAACATGTACTCACCCTATACACAGTCAACCCACGTACATACTCACCCTATACACAGCCAGCCCACGTACATATGCACCCTATACACAGACAACTCACGTATGCCTCAGAAAATAGGGTTTTCTTTGAATCCGATAATTTCACCGTCAACCCTTCATGCTACCTCAGATGTTCGCCACTTCAGATGTATCCACAAGTATTTACAAGAATCTTTACACAAGAAAATAGATATACAATATGTACAAGTGTATTTTTATGAGTGAGCTTTGTCTCTTATTTATATCTTCATGTAGCCTCACACTTTCCTTATTTTAGGGCTTCTTCATTTAAAATAATTTATTTTTGCAAAGCACTTTGACCCTTGGGGGATTCTATAAGACTCATGAGGGTTCTCCAAGTTCATATGGTCATAACTCTCTAACCGTGAGGAGTTATGTGACGTTCCACATACCCCCGAAAATTGCATGACAAACACTATCCATCTAGGATATTTTCACTCACAAATTCACTGTCCTTCATCTCATTATTCCTCAAATAAGCATGGGTTCTCTCACTCCGCAAAGCCTCTTCCCGTGAGGGATTTCACCATAAGGGAACCACTTTGAAGTTCATCCATTTTTACTTCTCATCAACCATGACAAGACAATAATGAGTCATATTTACATTAAACAATCTTGGTTCCATTACCCAAACCTTGTGCCACGGGGCTTTCTTCAAGGGTTGACATCAATGACAACCAACCTTAATCAACAATTCAGCCCAAGATTCAGAAAGTTGTTCCCAAAGATGAAAGGTATGCCCCTATGAAACAAAATTTGTTTTTAAAAAATGAAATAGAAATATTTAAGATCATCCCCTACCTCACCCCTGACACCTAGAAATTCTACAATTCCAAGGAGACACCCTGAGCAATCTCAAAGTGTAATCAATATCTAGTTTCAATTGTTCTTTGATATCCTAGGTGATGACTAAATTACAGAGAAGTTGCGCAACACTCTCTACCTAATATTGGGAAATGAGGGAATCCCGGAAGCCATAGTAAGGACCAACCTCCCTGAGAAGAATACCCAAAGAATCCATAGAAGAAAGGTGTGAACATGAAGATAATTTAGGTTAGAAGCCTAGCTAGATGATTTTGAAATCAAAGATGTCATGCGAGATTTTGTATCCGATGTCAACATCCTACCCAAAAATACTTGGGAAGATTTGCGAAAACCTCAGTTAGTGTATTCCCCCATCTAATTGAGAATAGAAAACTAGTACTGCATTTTCCCGGTAGGAAGGTTTGAAAATGTGGAAATAGATGTTGCGAGAGTTAAGACCACATCCGATTTTGAGGTAATTGAAATCATGGGAGATAAGGATCCCTACCCTGCTCTACTCAAAATTGATTGGGCATATGACAACTATGCTATCATTGATATAAAGAGGGACACCATGATGTTTGAAGAAGATAGGATAAAAGTAGTTCAACCCTTAGATCGATGTTTAGGGCCTAGATATATTGAACCAGTGGACCAAAATATGGAATCAAATTCTCTTGACCAATTATACACCATAACAACAGGAATGGAACTAGATTACATAAATCCAATTGCAGATGGATCAGTAAGTTGAAGAAGCATATAGTTTGATGACGAGGATTCAGAAGTAACATTTGATAGTTGGCAGCAAGGTTCATAGGAACGATTCTCAAGATGATGCACAACTGTCAGGCAAACAAGATGGATTGGAGTTGAGGTCAGAGATCACCCGACATATGATGGTACCTCAGAGGTATAAAATTTTCTTGCCAGCATGGAAGAGGAAATAGAGACGAATCAAATGATTTATGTTCTCAATATATCCTTGCAAGATACCCCTACTATATGGAGGGATACCCATAAAGACTTGACTATGGAGTGGGAAGATGCAAAACAAGCCATCTAATGTTGATTCCAAAGTAGGGATCAACTAAAAGAAGATATGAATATAGATTTTCAATATGCGCAACTTTTCGATGGATGGTCTGACCCTAAAGTGCATATTGAACATTGCTTAAAGTAGTGGAGATTTGCGGAAGTACCCTCTCACATATGGGTTCAGGTATTTCTCCATTCATTGGGGCCAATCCAAAAATCCTGGTATATACACGAGGAGACCAGAAGACAAACAAACTATTGGCAAACCTTACAAGACCAATTTTGCAAGGACTTCTCCTTTGCAAGTAAGTATCCTGAGCTCAACACACTCCTTCAAAGAATCAGGAAAATGTTTTTTACTAACATTTGAAAAAATAGATCAAGTCCAATAGTATGTGTTGACCATGTTCATCTACTTCAGTCTAGTTTGGGTCTTGAAAATGATAAGATAATTATACCTTGTTGTAAAGTTGAGAAAGACCTGGAAAAACCTGATTACTTAAAGGATCTTAGAAACTTAACCATTAAAGAAATGGAAGCAGTAGAGAGATTTGAGATACTATACCTGGTCACACCTATAGCTTCTATAACCATCCACTAAATTTGCGAAAAGTTAATATAGGGAGTGCAGAGAATCCTAAGATAGCTTCTATAGGAGATTACTGGCATGAGAAAACTATGAATGCAGTACACAGTTTTTTGCAGGAGTATGAGTACTTGTTTCTGAAAACATTCTCAGAACTGAAAGGTATAAATAGATCCACGAGATAAATGAAAATCGCGTTGAAGCCTGGCTCAATACATATGAAGCACATACCATACTGACTTAATCCTAGAATAAAAGAGAAGGTCAAGAAAGAAGTAGACAAAATGCTTGCAGCAGGACTTATTTTCCCAATCGAAGAAGAAAAATGGATTAGCCCATAGTTATCGAGAGTAAGAAATATACAGAATACATTCAGGTCTGCGTGGACTATAGAAGCCTGAATTATGCATGTGTGCATGATCTGTTTCCAACAACTTTCAGTGACGAAGTGTTATATCAGGTTGCGGGAAAAGAATCTTATTCATTTGCATACATATTTTCAGGATATCACCAAGTCAGAATCACAAAGGAAGACAAGAAGAAGACCAAATTCATAACTGAATGGGGATCATTCACATATAATGTAATGCCTTTTAGTTTAAATAATGCCCTTGGAGTCTTCTCTCAGATCATAATAACAACATTTTGAGAGTTCATCCACAAGTTTGTAGAAGTCTACATGGATGATTGGACGGTATAGAGCCTATTAAAAGACCATGTAGCACTACTCTAGTTAATGTTTGATAGATGTCATGAATTGGAGATATATATGAATCTAAGGAAGTGAATTTTCTATGTACCACATGGAAATATTCTAGGCCATATTGTATGTAGAGAAGGAGTCTTGGTAGACCTAGTTAAATTTGTGGTCATTTTGAACTTGCTGCCACCTACAAGTACTAAATTGTTGCCTTCTACACTGGGACATATAGGATATTACCACAGGTTCATTAGAAGATATGCAACTATCACCGCACCTCTAGAGAAATTATTGAAGAAGTCTGAACTATTCCGGTGGACACCAGAATGTGACAAATCATTCGACAGTCTCAAAGAAAAATTAAGTACTACACCTCTATTGATATTTCCCAATTGGTAAATTGAATTACATGTACATGTGGATGCATCAGGTATTTCCCTAGGAGACATTTTAGCGCAACCAGGGGAAGGGAATATGGACCACCCTATCTACTTTGCTAGTAGAAAACTTTCACAAGTCGAACGCAACTACACAACCACCGAAAGGGAAGGTCTAGCTATGATTTATGCATTACAAAAGTTTAAACACTACTTGTTAGGCTCTCATTTTAGGTGTTTTACTGACCATTCTATGTTGAAGTATGTAGTGAATAAAATAGTACTTGAAGGAAGGATTTACAGGTGGCTACTGCTCTTTCAAGAGTTTTCGTTTGAAGTAATTGTGAAATGTGGAAGATGCAATGTAGGTCCCGACCACCGGTCCATGTTGGAATCATGAGAAAGTGGTGGGGAAGTGATGATCAGCTCCCATATGTGGACCTATTCTCAATTGAGGCCATCCCAAAGTATCTTGAATACATTGTTGTCTTGCTCAATACAGGGACCTTCCCAGAAACTTACTTCGCAACCTAAAAGCGACATATGGTGGTTTGCGCAGTAGACTATCAACTGATTTCATGATAACTTTAAAAACTAGGGCTGACAACATCCTCAGAAGATGTGTCTTAAACCATGAAAGACAAGACATCTGATGGGAATTCAACAGTGGAGTTGCGGGAGGACATGTTGGAGGTAAATCTACTGCAAAGAAGGTACTTCAAGCTGGATTATGGTGGGATATGTTATTTAAAGATGCTAAGGAGTATGATATATCTTGTGACATCTTCCAAAGAGTGGGAAATCCATCACGTAGATATGAATTACCTCTTCATCCAGTCAAGGAACTTCAGGCATTTGAGAAGTGGGTTGTTTAAATTATTGGACCAATCAACCCCCTGGCTAAGCACTCAAAGGCTAGATACATCATTACCGCAATGGATTACCTCACAAGATGGGATGAAGCAGAGGCAGTTCAAGACTGTTCAACAAATATAGTTGCTAGATTTATCTTCGAGAACATCATCACTCAATTTGGATGTCCTAGAATCCTGACCAGTGATCAAGGTAGTCACTTTATCAGCAACACAATCACAACTTTGACAACATAATTTCTTATACAATACCATAAGAGAAGTCCATGCCACCTACAAGCTAACAATATAGTGGAGGCATTCAATAAAATTCTGGAAAGAGGATTGAAAAAATTATGTTGCGCAAACAGGGAAGATTGTGATGATAGAGTTCCAGTAGTCTTGTGGGCTTACAAGACTACCACAAAGAATCTACACATGTATACTCCATTTCATTTGGTTTATGGGAAAGAATTTGTTGTACCTACTTAGTTTATTACCCCTAGTCTCTATATAACACATGATACACACATGACAAATGATGAATCGATTGTGCAAAGGATTGCAGACTTGTAAGAGCTTGAGGAAGCAATATTTTTAGCATATTTTCATTAGACAATTGAGAAAGCTAGACAAAAATCTTAGCATGACAGGCATATTAAGTCCAAAATATTCATGCAAGGGGATAAGGTACTACTCTATGACATTCGATATCAGAAGCATCCAGGTAAGTTGCACATGCATTGGTTGGTTCCCTTCATAGTTGCGAAAATATGACACTCTGGTGGAGTCAAGCTAGTGCAATTGGATGGTATCCTTCGACCACGATGGGTGAATGGTTCTCGCCTGAAACCCTATATTTCTCATGATTGAGCCAAAGGACTGTTGATCCAGTCCAAGGGAGAAAGTACAGTAGTTAGATTTTAATTTCCTGTATTGTATTTAATTTAGTTAATAACGTCGGAGTGTGCATTGTTGCGCCATGACCACAAAGGATCGAAAGAGCCACCATTACATTAAATGAACTCATTAAATGAACTCATTAAATATGACGTGGACCCTCATTGTGGTTGGAGGAGGGGGGAATTTGAACTGTATCACAACCCATGTGCCACACACACCATGTTTAGTCATACTCTTTATGGTAGCTACAGTAACCTGTTAGAACTTTTCATTAAGCCATAAAGTGTGATACACGTAGTTTCCATTGGTATCCCCACCGAGATCCTTAACCGTTAAAATTGTAAGCCCTCAGGTTGACCACATCCCTGTCAGCTTATTCATTAAAGGCCAAGATCACCATATAGATCTTACCCCATTATCAATCTCGTCGGACACCTAGGCTTGAGATTGCGTTTATGGTTTAATAATGAGTATCCTTAGGAATAATTATAGAGCTCTTTAGTTGTCCAGTGTTTAAGATTTTGCAAATTCACGAGTGAGAATCATTGTTTCCATCAATTATCTTTTTTCTTGCACTATATTCACTCTCGTCTCGCTTGTGAAATCTACTTCTTCCCATTCATGACCTCGAGCCCCAATTCAGTCCATCCATTTTTCTAAGCAATCCAGAGCCAAAATTCCAAGAGCAACAGGAACACAGAGTTCAACTCCAAAAGAGGCAATTCCAGATGAGCCGTGTGATCCCCAGGTCCGGATCATGGGCGATGTCAAAGGAAAGGTTAAGCAAGTAAAAATCCTCAACCTCGACCTGGTGGACCAAGTGGTTTTTTCGTGGATGAATATCAATGTATTATGGGACTTGTCTCCCGATACAATGGGAGGTATGTAGCTTGTGTCAAAGCCAGAATTCATTAACCTATTCAATTCCACCATCATGAACCTCAGGGATCTTCCGGTTTTCAGAACTATTGGTGAGGTTGCGCAGTGCACCAAGTTTTTGATCAGTCGAGTGCATGACAAGAGCTTGTGGATTGATAGAAGATATCTTATTCATGTCAAGGATATCCACCAGCTCACTAAATTATCCCTCGATGGTGAGTATGTATCAAAAGGATTCAAAGGCCTAAGAAATCATGGGAATAAGAAGGGAGAAGTCATCTTGTATGAGAAGTTCCATACATAGAGAGGAAGACGTACAACTAAAATCGACCCAATCCTACCAGATACGGTCAGGACATCCTGCTATGTGATCACTAGCAAGGTTATGCGCTCGTACTACAAGGGAAAATGCACCTTAGATTCCCTTTCGTTAGCATACTTATGTGTAAATGGAGATGTGTTTAACTGGTGCTTCTACCTACTAGAGAAACTCCTAGTTGCATGTGAGAAGGCTCAGGAGAAAGGTGGAAATTTTACATATGACTACCTGTTAGTCACATTCGCAATGTGGAAATGGAAGTCACCCTTAGGAAGACAATTGTCACCTGCAGATAAGGGTCACCTAGAAAATATGTTCGAGCCCTTGCACTTAAGGTCAGACTCAAAGAATATGGAGTTCAACAATGCAACGTTCTTGAAGTGGTACAACCAACTTATCGATGCAACTGAGCGATTGCGCATACCACATGAACTGTTGAATCTTAATACCGAGAACATTGCATTTGGGCTAAATTGACACTACACCTTTGTTTGGTTGAGGCATGTAAATCTTGAGGACTTCCACATGAGGTTGTTACCCTTCTATCTAGACGAGGAAGCCTACAACAAGGAAGTCATATCATGGGCTAGTGTTAAGCGCAACCCACACAAGTATGGTATGCATTACCTCTTGCCACTAGAGCTCCTGAAGAAAAGAGGGTAGGAAGGAGTAGAGCCAAGTTCCAACCCAACAACAAAGAAGAAGAAGGTCCAAATTTTAACAGACTTAGAAGAAGAACAGGATGGGTAACCTCTCGAGTGAAAGAAGCGGACATTGTCGTTGTTTCTGTAGCTTCCATAATAGGTCGTGTTGTCAGGTAAGGATTTGAATGAAATCATTTCCACTGCATTCATAGGATATGTCTCGGTAAAGAAACCTCGAATAGGGGTTTCCCTAACCAAACTGATGAACCCACAACCGATATCCTCATCTCTACCTCGTACCAGGGCCACCACTCGCTCTGCCTAGACTATGATTAACATCACAGATGATCCCGAGCCAGACGCCACTGCCTACACAATCGTCATCACTGAGAAATCTCCATTTCCACTACAATCCCCATCATCACCACAAGATACCACTATTACATCCCAACCCACTTCACCCTAGCCCATGTAGATGGATACCCCTGACCCTTCTGAGAATGTACCATAACATACTACCATGATCACTGAAGACTTGAGCCAGCCAGTCGCTCCGTCGGTACCCATTCCTGGCACTTTTCCCTCAACAGAGAGTCAGCCACCCGAAATTCCACCACTTTATCCAATACCGCAAGTTTCAGGCACCCAGAGTCCTCTCTCAACAATCAATGTTGAGATTCCCATCATCAAAAGCGAGACTTTAGAAGTTTCTTTATAGAGGTAGGAGAAAAACCAGTTCAGAAAGAACCCCACACAATATAAGGGTAGAGTGTCGCATCCTTGAAGGAACAACTAGAGCCAATACTCCAGAATCCACAACAATGCGTAAAACTGTTGCATATTTTCCTAGCAAAGACAGAGGTTCTCCCTATATTTCGAACGACTCTGAAGATGAGACTTGCACATCAACTACAAGGTCCATCCCCAAGGGAAGAATATGTGGAGACACCATCCGAACATTTGATGGCTAGTGGAATTCCACTACAAGTCTGATTACCCCTGGATGTCGCTCCTTCGTCAGGTGATCTCGCTCAGTTTCCAACAATGCAATTGGTGGGAATAATTAGAGCCTCGACTAAGAAATTGGAGCAAAGGATCCAGTAGGACGAAGGACAAGCTGAGTTCTGGAAACAAGAAGGACTCCTCGCACAAGAAAAATGAACACGGGAGGAATATTCAAATATTCAGGGTGAGAGGAAGGTAGAAAAGGTAAAGGAAAAATACACAGAGGCCTGGAAAATGATTATAAATACAACTCCTCAGCTGCCATATTCCATCACAACAAGCAAGCCTACGAAGCAGATCAAATTAATTCAGGTATCTTGGTCAGAGCTGGCAGAAAGAGAAAAAAATCGTGAAGTACAGTTCTGGGACAGTAAGCGAGAAGTCAAACTGCAACCTAGGAAGCTATAAGAGAAAATGGAGAATTTTTTTTTGGAAGGAAACAATGCAAGAGAAACCTTTCATAAAAGGAATACAGAATGCACAAAAATATTCAAAGATGTTAGCGATTGGATGGGAATCATTTCAAGGTGCAACCAAACATTGGAGGACTTGCGCGTGAAGCTCCAATCGCTCAATGACGAAGCAAGCAACACCCTGGATCCACTGGAACAACAAGAGAAATTTGACAAGATCCACTAGGTGGAAAATGATCTCAATGCAATATATGAAGCTCAAACTGTAGCTAAGAAAGAACTATGAGAGTTTCGACCTTTAGTCTAGACAGATTATCTATAGATGCATCAAGTGGACGCCATAGCTGATTCAGAATGGAACTCTCTAGTTGCATCCAAACCAAAAGAATGCATCATTGAAGCCACCCAATAGTTTGTTGTTGAAGCTTCACTACTTTCCAAGAAGTGGCAGGACAAAGTGGACAAATTTCAAGAAGTCAGGAAAAGATCTCTAGAAATAGTACCTGATTTGGGCCCTCGTTTGAAGAAGATAAAGAAGAAACAATCCAAGTTGGAAATGGAAGAAACCTAGAACCGTAAGACAAGAAAGAACAACAAGCCAACCCAGAGTCCACGGAAAAGTTGAAGACTTGACTCGAGGAGAGTCAAGGATTATGGTCGGAGCCTGTTGGACCCTTCGTTTTGATGAATAGAAGTTGCACAAGATATGTTCCAGCTTCATTTTGGTGAATAGAAGTTTTGCAAGCTACCAAAGAGCTAGACAACAGACTAAAGGGAAGAAACAGAAAGCGGTTGGAAGGACAACTCACCATCAATTTTTCGGAAAGAAGTTGAAACAAGATAAAAAAAGAAGAGATAAATCTCGCACTCGCGCTCTCAACCAACAAAATTAAGATCGGATTATATATATGATATTGATATGATGATAAAAGGCTATTGTTATTAGGATATATGTTAGTAAGGTTGGGCTCGGATTTTTGTTTTTACTCAGGCTGTTGTTACTAATGTCGTTATCGCTGGTGTTTCTCGAAGCATTCTTATTATCATTCATGTTGTGATGAGTGTTCGTGCTCGAATCGTCACCGGGTGAGCAAGAATGGGAGCACTAGCATGCCCTGTTGGGCTCAGCAGGGCATAACAGGTTTGCTGTGGATCAAAATGGGTTAACAGAGAATAGAAAACCAAACGAAATAAAATCTACCTAATAACTGAAAAGCAAATAACATTACAACCATAAACAAAACTTCAAAACGTGAGACAAGGGAGTTCCCAGTGGTTT
>ML788044.1:491865-522939 GCA_009831015.1 Picea engelmannii
AATAGACCAGAATTGAATAAAGTCTACCATTCTTTCTATAACCTCTTTTTGGGGACGATTCAAGGAGTGAAAATTGGAGGAGTTTCAGAGAATACATTGAGTAATATTATCTACAGGATCAGAGTACTCCAAGAATTGAAGAAATGCAGAAATTGATGAAGTCTCAGGAAGCATTATCAGGTTGTATGTAATGATTGGTTGATGGTGATGATTTAATGTAAAGTTTTATTATTTCTCATATATTCTTGGGTGGAAGGAAGGGGCAAGGATGGAGAGTTCAAATCTCTCTTGATATTGGAGGATTGCATATTCCTCTTGGAGGTTTATCCCTCCCTTTACATTTTTAAGTTGTAACTACCTTTGGAAGTCATTACTTCCCTTGAACAATAACTATTGATGATTTCTCATATATTGTGCATGGTGTATTATGGTGTATTGGTGTAACTCTTATACTATTGTTCATTGCTCATTGGATATAGTTGAATGGTTTAAGTATAAGTTGAAAAAGGTTTTAAATTGTACTTGATACTGATTCACCCCCCTCTCAATATCAACATTGGTCGACCTCTCACTATTAGAGCATGTTTGGTCAATCCTTCCATGTTCTTCCTTCTCATTTCTTCCGACATCAGAGAAGCAACCACATCCTCTAGTGCTAGTGTGGTTTTATAACTCCCAATAGCCATGACTAAGCTATCCCAGTAGTCTAGAAAAGAACATAATAGGGTGATACACTTCTCCTCATTAGTGATCTTAATATCCATAGATGATGAATAACTTAACATAGTATTAAACAAATTTAAATGCTCATTCACCGAACTTCCATCACTATTTATTAGAAGATATGGTTTCTTTCTAAGAAACAACTTATTTACAAGAGATTTCGACTGGTATAAGCTTCCCAACTTGTCCCACATTTTCTTGGTCTAATATTCACCTGAGACATTTAGAAAAACCAAATCTACAAGACAAAGCCGAATCATACTTCTTTATCTTCTTTATTTTGAGTTTATCCCATTCTTATGTCGATATGCTTGTCGGATGGGTACCTGGACAGATTGTTTTTCATAGTTCTCGACACAAGAAGATATTTCATTTTAAGCTTCCAAAGCTCAAAATTCTGGCCATTGAATTTTTCTATTTCTATTCTGGAATTGCTCTCCATTCTTTACCATGATCTTTATCACAAATTATGACTTATGACTCTTACTATAACTAGGGTTTAGTTCTCAGATTCAATATTGGAAAATCAAGATTTGATATTCTATCCCAAGCATAACACCTCTCTGATAACTCACTTGTCAGGGAAGACCTAAGCTCTGATACCACATGTTAGGAAATGAAAGAAATTTCCTGTTACACATAAAAAATACTCACTTTGATAGTGTCGCAAGTGTCATCATTACAAAGGTTGCAAGTGTCACATTTTGCTCACAAGTGTCGCAAGTGTCAAAGAAAGCATACTGCCATGATGCCTATGTCGTGCTTGTAAACGAAATCAGGAGGACACTTGTCACATGTCAAAACACTTGATTTGGAAGAGGAGGAAAGGTTAATTGGGCTCAAGAACCTTTTGCCATCTGAAAACACTAAAAAAACTAAGTCTTTGGAGGAGAGCGCTCCCCTATACCTCTTCTGGGAGTGTTGGTGCTCCCCCTTACATTGTTTGGGGGCGCTATAAAGCTCCTTTTCTCCTTCTGGGGAGAGTTGGTGTCTTTAGGAGTGCTGGCGCCCCCCTTAAGCCTACTGGGGAGCGTTGCAGCGCTATGATGGCCCTTTTGAGGGAGCGCTGCCTATTCTGGGCAGTAGTTAAGTAGTTGAGATGAATGGGGGAAGGATCCTTTCATTCTTGGAAGACAGTTGGATTTGAATCCCTAGTCCAGCCATGATCTTAGGGCAGATCTCTAACTGGAGGAGAAAAATCCTCAACTCACCCCAAGGATATCTCAAGTTGTTGAGCCTCTCCAAGGCTATATAAGCAAGCTTTCTAATGGTGAAAGGGGACTAAAAAAGGAGAATCACACCAAACTTATGATCTTATAGATGGTGCTGGAACATATATTTTTTGGAAGCAAGAGACCTATGATCTCATAGGGACCAATCGATGAAGCTATCATCATTCAGATCGTGGATATTTTGAGCAAGGGGTAGACAAGGAGGACTTGACGAAACTGTTGCAATCCATCTATGGCTGTAAGCAATGATTTGTCCTCATTAGTATAATTTGCTTGGCCCGTTTCTTTCTAATTCGTGTTCAATATCACATGAATTTGTCTCTTTAGTAGATAGACCTATTTCAGACTAATATTGATAGAGTAGGAAGTGGTCGTACTTTGTTTGTATACAGGGCTTATCGAGGAGCAAAATATTGGAGCTCAATTCAGAGCATGCAGGGACAAACACCGGTAAAAGGTACTTCTTTTCTCCTTCCTCCTCACACACTAGTCCACCTAGATATAAAAGTAATTTAGTGACCATGATAAGCACTTTCTGTCTTAGAGTTAAGAGTCTAGCTCTTTGAGGCGATCTACCTGTCCGCAGGGAGATTTTCCTTCAACAAAAATTGACGACTCTGCTGGGGAATTGAATCGAAACTTTTGGTTTGGATTTTTCCTCATAGACCTTGTCTTTCCATTTGATTTTTTTCCGAACTTGTTCAACCCTTCATATCTGATTGCATTTGCTGATTGACTCTTTACCCCATCACACTCAGCTCGATTGCAAAAATTCCATTGAAATTTTGAGTTTTTGGACATTTTTATGAGTTTTTGGAGCCTGGCGCCCCTATGACCATGTTAGAAAAGCACCAACACTCCCTGAAGGTGTTGGAAAGAGTGTTATAATTCCATGGTGTCCCTTACACCAGAGCGACAACCCCTTTTTGCACAAAATTTCTTCAAAAATTGCAATTTTTGGAGGTCCAGATCCTGTTTTTTCACTTGCTGAGCTGCTTAATGATTCAATGATTCTTCATTTGACCTTTGACATGCTTCATATTGAGAAGTAAACACCTTTTTGTTTAGATTTTATGCCCTTCTTCCTTATTTTTGAGTTTTTGTTGTTGAGAGCTTGAAATCGATCCGCTGTTTTTCTTCTCTCCTATCCAACTGAGTGGGAACTCCAATGAAGGACTTCTGAAGTCTGTGACTCTTCTCACTTGGGTTTTTGAGGTCATTGTTCTTCAAACACCTCATTTTTGTGTGAATTGTTTGATTTTGATTTGTTATCTTTGTTTTCTATTTGCTTCTTGTTTCAATTGCAGCAAGAGGGTGTGTGTCATATGTGCGAAATCTGATCATACTTGTCTGAACCTCCTTGATCTGAAAAGGTAGTTGATAGGAGAAGTTTTTGCATTGGATGAGTCATCATTCGCATACAAACGATAAAGACACATATTAGTAATTGGTTTGCGTATTAGAAGGCATTTTCGAAAATGTTTTAGCATTGCATTGGATTCGATTGAGAACCAATTGTTTGAGGACCTTTCATATTAGTGTTTGAAAGTGAAAACGACTCCTTCTCTTTCCCTTAAATAGGCATTCATTGAAAATAAACGATTTCTTATCATATTCTACGCATATTTTTGGGCATTGAGTCATCATTCCATTATGTTCACTTTCGTGCACCCTTTGAGTAAAGAACAAATCTAAAACGAACGCTAATTAAAAACTATCTAGAACATTTTTGTTTCTAGGATCTTCCACCAACAATAGACTAGGGTTAGCACTTTGGATTAGGCTGTGAGTACAACTCTCCAAAGTTTTCAAAACAAACATTAGCATCCTGAGCTAGGGAGAGTCAAATCCAATTGTTGTATTGTTTTTCTGGGATCCCCCTCTCACACAGGGGTTACGCACGAGGTCACATTCGTGAGAATTACGGAGATTATCCCTCCGTGGTTCAACTGTTTGTAGTGGTTGGATTGTATATTGAGGGTCACTGGAAGGTATACCCATGATTATGTGTGGGAGCCTTTTGGGTTGATTTTGGACTTCTTATCCTGCCCATACGTTTCGTATCGGACTGCCGATTGTACCCACCCAGGGACTCACTGCGAATTGGTGTCTTTAGTTGCAATAATCTTTAGGTACTTACACAAGGTGATGGTGAAGGGAAGTCTCACTGTACCTGGAACAGACATTGGTCAAACTCACTCGGGCTCCTTGGAGGGTAAATCCACAATTACTGTGTGGAAGCTTGCACCAAGGCGTAAGTCCGTTAAGCAGGTCGCCATTGTAACTGTTCCACCATATCCCATCCCCTTCTCAAATTGATCACGCGACGTTGGATTTCATCACCTACTAGTACGGTCATCAAGAGAAGTTTTGTCTGCTTGGTTGATTCCTAGATTTTATTAGTGCATGTTGTTTCTTTTTCTTAGTTGGCCCTAGATTTTCAGTGTGTTCTGTTATTCTCCACAATTGAGCCCATAGATGATAAAGGTCTTTGCTGATCACGTAGGATGCAAGGGCTGCCTCCGGAATTCTATCAACCCTTACCTCCTAACTCGCCAGAAGACAACTACCGTAGAGAGGTAGAAAATCCATCTGACGCCGGAAGTGCTATTGCTCCCCCATTAGATAACCCAGAAGACGCTTTGGACATGGTTGAAAATCCCACCACACCTATGTCAGCAACTCCTCTTGAACCACTTTTGGTTCATTTAGACTCCCTTGGGAACGTCATAGACGAAGAAGTCCCACGATTCCCGGAGAGGATCTTTACCGAAACATATATGGGATCCACAGAACCACTCTTTGGTGACGAGTATAGGACTCCTGTTCGTCCTAGCACTGCATTAGCAACCAATCCCACACCTGCTCATTCTATATGGAGGACTTCATCGGGACGTGATCTCTATGAACATTTTGAATCTATTCGACAACCCTTTCATCCCCATGACTCTCCTAGTGAAACAGGACCATCCGGTCAAACCATGAATCACCCAGTTGATCAGGTTATTCACTCTACTACCACGCCAACACAAGTCCATCCTAATGCTGGACTCGTCACCTCTACTCATCCCCAAAGCACTTCAATCTCTACCCCTGTTTCTACAAGATTTTACTCTACAATGCTGCATGTTCCACATGATCCTGCTGGGACATCTTCTCACCCTAGAATGCAGACCCCTGCTAGCCAAACACAACCAGCTGGAGGGAAACCGTCATCCAACATACCTTTCCCTCTTGGAGGACTACCTTTGCATGGCTGGCCTACCCCTCCCGGGGGACAACCCCCTTTTCATACTCCTCCTGGAGGGAAACCTTCGTTTTCTAGTCACACCATGGTCGTAAATCCATCGTTGGTAGGGGGGAAACCCTTCACAATCCTGGGGAGTATCTTCAGGAGGCACTTTTACTCAACCCCACATTGGGGGACACTTGTAAAATAAACCACTAGGAGGAGTATCCAATCTTGTCCCTCTCGGAACATCTTACGGGCAATCTTATCCAGGCGGCATCCAAAATACCACCTGGAGTTCTTCGGGACCACAGTCCTATCCTCCTCATGGGCCTCATGTGTATCCGCCTCTGGGATCTACTCCTTACTATTCTCAAGGCCAAAATGCTTATCCTCCTCATGGGCAAATACATCACCCGACCTATAATGTTCAGAACCCACCGGGTTATGCCAATGTTTCTCATGTACCATCAAATCCTTCTTATCCTAGCCAACAACAACCGTATGTAGGAGGACCTACTGGTTACAACTATCCACCTAACCCAGTCTATGGTTCTACTGGTGTTCCTATGCCACACCAATATCATTTTCATATTAACCGACAACTACCTTTCCTTGCGACTCTGGATCTCCCAGACTTGTCTCAGTTAATTAATGATCCTATTTCTCATTCACCGGTTTAGCCAGTCATTCTAGCTAAGCTTCCTTCTGATATTCCAAAATTTGACGGAAACCCTAGCAAAGATCCAAACAACCATGTGATGACTTTCCATTTGTGGTGTTCATCAAACTCCCTAATGGATGATTCTGTATGTTTGCATCTTTTCCAGCGGACACTTATCGGTTTGGAAGGAAAGTGGTATATTGAACTACCACGTGCTTCTTTTCATGACTTCAATTCCCTTGCCATGTCTTTCCTCACACACTTTCAATTGCCTATTCGCTACGATACGGGTACTGAACTCTTGACCTCCCTTCATCAAACTAACTTTGTTCATATCTCTGACCATATTCATGAGTGGAGGCGACGATGAAGGATGATCAAAGTAGTCATTCCTGACATGCTATTGGTAGAATGGTTTACTAAATCACTGTTACCCCCGATCACTCGCGATGTCTCTATTGGCGGTGCGGTCACAAAGGAACAAGCCATCGCTCGGGCTCAGTACTTAGATTTGGTTTATTCCCAATCTGGTACTTTGTATGATTTGCTTCCAAATGTTGCTCAAGCTAATACTGATCCTTCTAAGCCATCATCCTCATCTCATATAGATGGTGTTATCGGTTCCGTCAAAACTCAATCTTTTTCCAAATTGACTACACCCTCCTCTACCTCCCCCCAAACTCAGATCTCTGAGGTGAATGTAGTTCAATCTGCCCCTTCACAACAATCTGGAGGTAAGAAGAAGACAAAGAATAAATCAAAAAATAATAATGAACAACCCAAAAATCAAACACCTGCTACCGAAAAGCAACCACAACGGAAACTGAAATTCCCATGTATCATTTGTGGTGATGATCACTACACTCGATATTGTCCACTTCGCAATGAAGTGGCCAAAATTTTCCAAGGGAAGTCACAACCCGCTGTGCTTACTCAACCTTTTTCATAGCAGCAATCCATGGTTGCTCAAACCCCCTCTCCTGGGGGCAGTTCTAGCGAACCTAATGATGAGGCCTCGTCGAGTGCACATATTTATATGTTTAATGGGATCAATTTGACCATTCTCTCTAAGACATACGACACACCAGGTAACCCTGACAAAGGAAAAGACACTAACGGTGCCAACACTTTACCAAATCCATCATCATCCTCTGTTAGTCTTCCATTGGTTAATCCTCCGTCTGGACCACTTCAGATTGAGAAACCCACATTCGACTCTATCTTACGCCCTCCTAAGAGCACTATCCGCAAAGCTACCTTTAATCCTAGTTCATGTGCTGCCCAAAACTACAACATTGTTGAAGATTTGGCTCAAGCACCGTGTGCTATGTCTGTGTTAGAAGTTCTTCAACACTGTCCCTGTCAACGTAGAACGCTCTTGACCTCTCTCGGCGCTGTTGATCCTGAGTCGTCTAATCAGATCATGTTTAACCTAGATAATTATGCGTCTCGACTCTCCCACCAACTTGCTTTCCAAGTTGATGTTGTTGTTCACCATCAACAAATCCATCGAACTATTTTGGATGAGGGAGCCTCAACTTGTGTCATGTCTTTAGCGTGCTGGAAAGGTTTAAAATCACCATCACTCAACAAATCCCCAACGATGTTACACGCCTTCGATGGGTGAGGTTTTCATCCCCATGGGATTTTACAGTCCCTGCCCATCCAATAGGGTGGCAAAATCGTTACTGTTGATGTCGAGGTGGTCGATGCTCCCCTCGATTACAACTTGTTACTTGGAAGAATTTGGTTTTATGCCATGACTGTCATTGCCTCGTCAGTGTTCTGATGTGTTCAATTTCCTCATCAAGGCAAAATTGTCACTGTTGATCAGTTGGATTTCTGCACGACCGATGCTCGCGTTCCTGTTACCAGTAATATTCCTTTCTTGGGAGACCACAAGATCACGTATGAAAGTGTTGGTGTTGGTTTATTGAAAGATTCTAGCCTCATGGGTACCTTCCCTACACCACTTCCACCGAATACACATCATATTGCCACTGTTGATATGATTTCGACCGTGGCATATCAATCTTTGGAATCTTCTGACCCTTGGATTGTACCTCGTCCATTGGAATTTGATGCACTAAGTGACACCGTGCCACTTAGTCCAGCTAAAACGTCATACGTTTCTTCCCAATCCGCTTCTCCCTCATCAGATTGCCAACATATATTGGCATTTGACAGTTCCTTGATGCAATCACGGTTGAGTTCGTTGTTGTTTGCGATCGACTACATTTCCCCAACTTTTCCTTCGGATGAATCTATTCTGGAAATGTTTTGCATTGACAAGTTACCTCGGGACAATAACTGTCACCGATTCTCTTTTCTTCCCCCTTGTGAAGAAATTCAGGCAGATATACCGTCTATCTCCCCTCCTGGTGTTGATTTTTTATCATCTCCCGTGATTTCAACTTCTGACGATTTGGATCCAGTAGTGGACATGGTGATTTCTTAGATAGGATTATTGGAGCCCGATCTCCTTACTCCTATCGCGACCCTCGACATGTGTCCCTTCTCGAGTGATTATCTTCCATCCAGCGAAGATCTCCTGGAGGCCATGACCACGTTTTATCCATTGACATGGTACCCTTCCAGAGCATTACCCTCTTGGAAGCCATGATCTGGGCAAAACCACGAGTATAGTTTCTCTTCTCTATGGCAAGCTCTTTAAAAAATGAAACAGAGGTCCTAAGCATAGTTCTTTTCTTGTGTCAAGCTCGTTAAAAAATGAAACAGTCACCTCTCTTGAACCTTGTTTTCATCCACCCTTCTCCTTCGGTGAAGGAATCGAAGCTTGGAGGGCATGTCTCCAACCTTTGTTGATCATTCTGGAGTTAAGCCACTAGCTTTCATGCTGGGGGCATACCAAGCTTAGTCTTTGTTCTTTCTCGTGCTTGTAAATACATGAGAATGCATCCGGGTAGACTTTTATCTCTTTTTTGGACCTGTATGGATACACGAAAAAGGAACCCCTTGGAGTCTCCTTTAAGCTCTTTTCAGACTCTCTAAACATGAAAAGATTGCCGAGTGATCTTGCTTCCTTTTCCACTCATTAAATGGTTTGAAAGGGCGTCTTTCGAGTGATAATTTATCTCTTTTTCATCCTCACAAGACTAACATTATGAAAAAGGACAACACTGGAGTCATCTTTAAGTTCTTTTCAGACTCTCTAAAGATGAAAAGATTGATGAGCACCTTGTTCTCTTCACGCTCGTTAAAGTATTTGAAGAAAATGTATGTTGAGCGATAGTTTATCTCTTTTTCGGTCTCATCAGACTACTTTATGAAAAAGGAACTGAGAGAGTTCTCTTTTAAGTGTTTTTCCACACTCTGTAATCATGAAAAAACTTCGAGTTTTCTGTCTTTGGACTCGCTAAACAAAACATCGACAGGCCCATACGGGACCAAACCCTTACTTCTTCCAGTTCGTTAAAAAAAGGAAGAGGAACTTACCGAAGGTGAGTTTGATCGAGCATGTATTATCCTCCTCAAGCTCGTTAAATTAAAAAGAGGTACTCATCTATCTGGATGGGGAAAAAATTGAAGGAAACAAGCAAAGCAGTTTTTTGAGAACATTACCAAATAACTCTTAGAGTTTCCTTTGAACACGGCACTTTATTTTTTGCACACAGTATAATCCATTGAACCTCTGCACTGAGCCAATCCTTTGAGTTTCTTTCACTCCTCTGGGTCACCTGACATAAGTCACAGTATCCACTGCATCATCAAGTTTTGGTCCATGTCATGTTTTTGCTGTCGTGCCTCAGTGTTCAAGGGAAGTATCCATCTCGTGAGTCAGCCATCACAAATATCTTGTCTCAATACCCATGTCATTCCATGTTCATTTGATCTACCAATTACATCTCCATGTTTGTTTCGTGTCGTTGATGGGGGATACATCAAGGCCCTCCTTCGATGAGCCTATTCCTGTCGACTTCAACACATTATCCAGGAATTAGGCTTAGAAAATAGTTAGTACTTTGGGACCTGCATGCCTCAATGGCAGGCCTCCTCACGTTCGACAACAAGTTTACATCATTAACCTTTGATCGGATGATTCCATGGATGTTCAACTCCAGCTCATCCATTCACATTCGTTGGAATGTACTAGAGCACCTTGGGAATCATTGACATTAATGGCGATCTCCCTCACGATTATTAACGGTTTACATCATTGACCGGTAATCAAGTGGTTTCTTCCATGTTCGACATCAGGACATCTATTCACATGGTTAGATTTGTACTACATCGGGATCGGTAAGAAGACCCTGGGTTGAGTGATCACTTTGATATATACTTTTCCCAGGTTGCGATGGAGTTTCTCTTGAACAATGACGCATATACTGTGACATAGATCCACTTTGTATTGGTCGTGGCTATGTCTTGTCATCTCGTAGATCCACTGTGTATTCTTTGTGGCTACAATTAGTTCAGGTCATATGAGTATAGATCCACACTGTATCCTTGGTGGTTATACCTTTTATCAATACAATTATGGATCTGTAGTGTATTTTATGGCGGCCATACCTTGCAAGTCTTTATCACCCAAGCATAGGTATGCCTGCCTTGGGTTTGAAACATGTCATAATATTTGTTGGATGTTTGTGTGCATCTTTTGTCAGGTTCTCTGCGTCTATACCCTTTCTTGAAAGTCTACAAAGCATTTCAGTTATCAGTTCCTGTCTTCTAACTTCATACTTTGGGGGGAAATCAGTTACACATCAAAAATACTCACTTTGATAGTGTCACAAGTGTCATCATTACAAAGGTCGCAAGTGTCACATTTTGCTCACAAGTTTCACATTTTTCTCACAAGTGTCGCAATTGTCAAAGAAAGCACACTGCCATGATGCCTATGTTGTGCCTGTAAACGACATCAGGAGGACACTTGGCACATGTCAAAACACTTGATTTGGAAGAGGAGGAAAGGTTAACTGGGCTCATGAACCTTTTTCCATCTGAAAACACTCAAAAATCTAAGTTTTTGGAGGAGAGCGCTCCCCTATACCTCTTTTGGGAGTGCTGGCGGAGTGCTGGCGCTCCCCCTTACATTGTCTGGGAGCGCTATAAATCTCCTTTGGCCTTCTGGGGAGAGCTGGTGTCTTTAGGAGTGCTGGCGCCCCCATTAAGCCTACTGGGGAGCGATGTAGTGCTCTAATGGCCCTTTTGAGGGAGCGTTGCCTATTCTGGGTAGTAGTTAAGTTGTTGAGATGAATGGGGGAAGGATCCTTTCATTCTTGGAAGATAGTTGGATTCGAATCCCTAGTCGAGCCATGATCTTAGGGCAGATCTCTAACTGGAGGAGGAAAATCCTCAACCCACCCCAAGGATATCTCAAGCTGTTGAGCCTCTCCAAGGCTATATAAGCAAGCTTTCTAATGGTGAAAGGGGACTAAAAAAGGAGAATCACACCAAACTTATGATCTTATAGCTGGTGCTGGAACAAAGATTTTTTGGAAGCAAGAGACCTATGATCTCATAGGGACCAATCGGTGAAGCTATCGTCATTCAGATCGTGGATCTTTTGAGAAAGGGGTAGACAAGGAGGACTTGATGAAACTGTTGCAATCCATCTATGGTTGTAAGCAATGTTTTGTCCTCATTAGTATAATTTGCTTGGCATGTTTCTTTCTAATTCGTGTTCAATCTCAAATGAATTTGTCTCTTTAGTAGATAGACCTATTTCGGACTAATCTTGATAGAGTAGGAAGTGGTCTTACTTTGTTTGTCTACAGGGCTTATCGAGGAGCAAAAGATTGGAGCTCAATTTCAAGCGTGCAGGGACAAACACCGGTAAAAGGTACTTATTTTCTCCTTCGTCCTCACACACTAGTCCACTTAGATCTAAAAGGAAGTCAGTGACCATGATAAGCACTTTTTGTCTTAGAGTTAAGAGTCTAGCTCTTTGAGGCGATCTACCTGTCCATAGGGAGATTTTCCTTCAACACTTCCACACTAATCCTAGCAGAAGAGAAGAATAATTTAATCAAGAACATAAATGACACAAGCAATCACACAGGTCATTGAGATTTTACCCTAGAACCCTTAATCAGAAAAAACCAACATTCCTTTGAGGATTCTTCTCTCTTGCTATCTTATTCAATCTGAATAAAGGTTACATGTCTAACCTTGGTCCACACCTAAGACACAATCAACATCATACCCTCTTGTCTGTGCAAGAACAACCCTTTATCCAATTTGACTTACATATGCATAACCAACAACCTAAAATTACACATGTATTAACATGCATAAGTGCATTACAACATTAGCCTTTACAACCTTACATCATGCCTCTTTATAATATTTACAACAAGAAAAACCCTAAATATTGGTGCCCAAAAATTGTTACAGATCCATGCAAATCATTGGCTACAAATCCATGCAAATCATTGGCTACAAATCCCACAAATCCTTGTATTTTGTTACATTTGACTCCAAGTCGGGTTACCAGTAGACTACCACTCGGTCCTTCCTTTGGTCTCTAGTTGGTTGACTCATGCCCATACTTCGACCTCTTTTCGGTTGACTTTCCATCGATATCTTCAACTTCGACTTTGTCGGGATGACTTCCTCGACCTTTGACTTGCCATCAATCCACCTCAACCTTTACTGTTGTTGATCCACCTCAACCTTTGACCATCAGTCAATCTACCTCAAATCGAATTTCATTGCAAATAATATAACAACCCAACATAAACCTTATCCATTTTTGTCTCTATGTACGGTATTACTTGTGAAGTTCTGTCAGGAAGAAGCATGAGTGGTTAAGATCCAGGGATAAATGAACTTCATCTAATTGCCACTTGAGAATAACCCTAAGTTGAACTTAAGACCCTATTATCCAATTCATAACTATATCTAAGAGGTACTATATTAAGAGTGGGACCATGATATTAGAAAACTAATATACGCAACTGTGAAATTTATCTTTATTATTCGAATGACTATATATCTTTTGAGATTGTAAAAGGTTGAATGGTTTCCTATGGGGTTTTCATTTGTTGATATTGTTGACCCACTCTAATTTATATAGGGCTCTCTAAACATAAAGTGTTGACAATATTTTAATGAATTTTGTTTAAGCAGGGAAATAGAAATATTTGTTATAGAATGGAAAAGTTGATCATACATATTTTATGTGGGTTAGTCATAGAGGGGGAATACTCATAAGTGATCATGAAAAATGGTTCCAAATATGAATTGTCAGAATGTAGCATTCGATGTACTTCATGTTATGATCAATTTATATTTTTTTTACTATATGGTCTTATGATTTTCTCTCTATGTGGTCATGTCTAGTAACTAGCAGTAAGTTTGTTTATACTCATGGAATTTGTGCCCACAATCCATTAACATCTCTTAGACTTATGTTCTTAGAAACTCTCATATTGGTATCAACAAAAGATGCAACAATTTGATTTCTTGCAGCTGCATGTCCTAATAAAAGACAACCAATCAATCTTAAATAGTTTGCATGAGGACATGCAAACCCTTGGGTTTGGGGGAGATCTCTAGATACCTTCCATATCTTCAGAGCCTCTCTTCATCATCTCCAACATCTCCAGCATCTTCAACTAGTTTTTTTTCTTTTTTCTTTAGTATGATCTGTTTGTATATAGGCCTGATAGGTTTACTCCTTGAGATATGTGTTGGGCTCTAAATATGTCTTAAAATATAACCTCTATGCATCATCCAAAGGTAGGTGTTGGCGCAAGTGTTTTACTTGTTGCCTACATAGGTTCTTACCTTTCGTTTTCAATACCCGTCCTCTAGAGATGCAACCCCTCCAAAGGCACAACAATCGTAACAAGAGGAACAACAATCGTTATGTTCAAATGAACAACAAAAGGAACAACAATCGTGACAAGGGAACGACAGTCGTTATATTGGGCTGAAGTAATGTTGTATTAATTTTGTTGTAGTACTTGCCCAACTATCTAATTTTTCAACCCGGGGTTCGTAAACTGACGAAGCACACGCAAAGTATATGCAAGATTGAAGCAAGACTAATCTAATCTAATGTTTAAGCTACCACTAAAATTGAATCATTAATCTAACACACGACTGAAATAGAATCGTTAATCTAACACACGACTGAATTAGAATCATTAATCTAACACACGATTGAAATAGAATCATTAATCTAACACACGACTTGGAATTGAATTAATCTAGTTGCCTAAATGAAATTAAACTAGGAATGGGAAATTGCGTGAAGGAAATTAATCCAGAAATGGAGAACCACATGAAGGAAGAGTAGATACAACAAGTGAAGAGTTTTATGGAATAACAACATATGAGAGCTCTCACTATTGAAGCAATCTTACATTCAATAATCAAATCAATCTTCATAACAGAATAATGAAAGCATGAAAACCAAAACCATGAATCAAAGCTAAGAATCCCTTTCTCTTTCGAATCCTAATGACTACCATTAATGACTGCTCTAATTCTAATTACATCCTTATTGAATCCTCATGAAGAGAGAGCACTCTCTTTTGTACATGAGAGCCTTGAAGATAAGATAACCATCTTATTATTACAGATCCACTTTTTTCTCAACCTATTTCCCATTATTACAAAATATAATCCCTTCAAATCCTCACACATATCTCTCATATATATTGGATAAGATATTCCAACCAAATCTCCATGATCTTCTCCTTGGAATGGGATTGAATTATCTCCTCAAATCTTGAAATGGTGGAGGAAGTATTCGAGAATTCCTTTTGAATTAATCCCTCTCATATTCCTACACATTAAAAAGCTCACACATATTTGAGATATATAGGAAAAATGTCAATTTTCTAACATTTAATCACAAATTCCTTTTAAATACTAAAATGAATAAAGTGGAGAACAATAAGGTGAAACCCAAGTATATTTTTGGAAATGATGTCATGAAAGGTTAATGGGGCAATGAAATGTGAAGAATAATGAAGGGAAAGGTGGATGAGAATGGGTCATTTCTGAGCCCCAACAATCTGTAGGGTGTTTTAAGGTATGATAAGAGTATTTGGGACATTCATAAAAAAAATTAAGCTTAAATATTAAGATTCTTTTTTGGTAGCGTTTTCAATTTGAAAAAATCCTTTTTTCTACCAAAACGCCTCTCTAGAATAAATATATATAAAAACCCGAAATTGGTCCCAAGCCCGCACTTTTTAAATTTCAAATATTGGACACCTGTCAAGTCAGATTCTGAGCTTTGAAGTAAATCCATCATTATTATTCACATATCGTATACATCCATCATCACTCTTACTTTCTACGTGCGCCACCATAATCCCCAATATTTGTGTTTTTCATGTTCACCGAGAAATAAACCCTAGTTTTTAAAAGTTGTAATCTTTATCACCTCACCATTCATTTACCATCACATTTTCTAGATTAAAATGAAAAATTGTTCATTCTAGAATAGGGTTGGGTTGCATGTTTTATTTTGCAGGGTAATATTTTCACAAAATAAAAACAAAAGGAAGGAGGGGGTTTTGAACAAGGGCCAACCCTTGTGTGCCCATTAAACTTTAGAAGACCTTGCTACAGTTTTGCGATGAATATTATTTATGGTTCCTAGGAATCATTTTGGTAATTTAGTGAGGGTTTTGGACATTTTAGAATGCATATCATGGAAACCCTAGGTAGCGTGGAAAAAAATATTACAAAATATTAAGGAAAGGTGGATAGGCATGAGCCTTTTGGTTCAAAATTGTTGGATAAAAAACATTATTGTGTTGTTTTGTTTGAGCTCATCCGATGCTACAAGTTTTGTCAAATATATAGGGTTACAACAATCAGGTTGCTCAATATTTTGCAGAATGCTATGATGGAGAAAAGGCCCATCTAGGTTTCCTCTTGTTGCATCTTAATGAAAAGACTATAGCTGAAGCTACTGAGATACCAACAGAGGGAGAGCACTGGTTCAAGAATAAATCTGCACATGAACATGTTTCTAAAGGAGTGTCACCATAACTGTGACTGGACCAAAAGTATTCCCAGGAAATTCATTAGAAAAGAATGGAATGATTTTTTGATACTTATTCAAAGGTATATAATGGGAGAAGGAAAGTATAACTCAACTTCTCTATATCACATAATATTGCTAGAACATTTCACAGGTGTAAAACCATTGAATTTGCCTTATTTAATGTGGAAAAGCATCACAAAAATGGCTAAGAAAGTCAAAGTCAACCCTGACAAAGAAAGAACCAGGATTTTTCATTCAGGCCTGATCAAATTAGTCGTTATGGAGGAATTGAAGAAGAGACAAAGCACTTGGAAATTTTTCTTGTTCTAAGACGAGTTTAATAATGAATATGCAGAGGATCCTAAAATCCCCTTTGGAAAAAAGAAGGGGCAAAGTGTAGTGTCCCCAAGGCCGAGCCCCGTTACAGATCATGTTATATGCAAAGAATTGTAAATATGTTCTATAGGCTGGTGAGCCAAGTTTTGTATAAGTTGTAGGCTTATGAGTTTTGTTAGGTCAAGGAGCCTAAGTGTTGAAGGCCAGGAGCCTGATAATGTACTTGTATGTATGCAGGTCAATTAATAAAATATAAATACCGCCAGTGCAGACTGACCACGATGAATCAGTGATGGGGGACTGAGCATCCACAGAAGGGGCAAGGAACTAGGGGCTGGAAGGTGGGAAAGGGGCTGAGTAAGGAGCCTAGGGGCTAAGCCTAGGGGGCTTAGGCATGGAATAATATTTTATTATTGTTCCTAAAAATCCATGTGCACATTCTTTTATCCTAATTCCTTTTTGGAAGGACCCGTGAGTTCCCAAGTGGTGGGAGGAAGGTGTACGGATGTAATGCATGCAGTTCCTAGGGTGACAAGTGTCAACCCCGGTGCATGCAAATAAAATGGAGAAAGTAAGCCGAGAGGTGGGCGCTCCTCCATTATGAACCGAACCTCTGAGTGTGGAACCGGTACAACCTCTACCGGATATCCTAATTCATCACTGAGACTGTTAAGCCTATGTTTTGCGTGGAAGATCGGTGTACAACCTCTGTTGGGAGCCGTGGAGTCTGTGTCTGTTTCTGAGATAACCTGTGAGAGTAATTCCCAGCTCGCGAGAAGCCTATGAGGATTTCGGAAAGGAATCTTGTAGTTCGGGAAAGCCGAGTTAGCCTGTGTGTGAAGTCCCTGTTCCGAAATGATTGTTGTGAGATCATCCAGTGACTGTTGAACCGATTTGGGGAAACTTGTGTCTGTGTTTCTGGTGGATTGCTGTGACCACGCAGTGATGGACTGCGTGAGGCTTGTTGGCCTGTGAGCGACTCCTCCAGGTGAGAGAGTGCGCAGAGGGAGAAGAGAACTCCTGGAAGGAACCCCTGTAGCTGCCATAGAGCCCAGAGAATTCCGGTCTGGTCTGTTCCTGTAACCCAAGGTAAGGGAGACTGGCAGCCGAAGGACTGTCTAGGTGACAGAGAAGGTGCACTCTCCTGGGGTGGAACAGGCATGTGGGGAATGCGGGTCTGTGGGCAGTGAGCGTGGGAGATTCCTGGGAGAACTACTTCTTGGTGAATGTGAATGTGTCATCTTCCCTGTAACCTCAGCCTGAGTCTAGATTACTTGTCCTAGGGTGGAGCTCGGTCCCAGCTCGGGGGTGACCTACTGTTGAGCTGATGAACAGTGTGGTCTAAGGCTGGGAGGTTCGTGGAAGGCCTGCACTTGGTTGGTGATTTCTCCAGCTGTTAAAAGATAAGTATTCTGAATTATGATTTAACACGTTTGGCATGACTGTGTTGTTTATATTATCATGTTTTCTGCTGTGTAAATGAATTAATGATGAATGCTATGGAACATTTAGTTATAGCAGTACCCAGATATGTTTCACTCTGTATTTTAAATGTGTTTAATTCTGGTTAAATGCATTTGTTTTTAAATCCATGTAATGAATGGTAAGCCGAGAGGTTGGGTGAACCTGGGTAGTTGAAGGGTACACTACAAATTGGTATCAGAGCAATTGGTACACTACACAAAGTAAGGGCAAGAGAACTGTAACCCCTGATCAACCCGAAGCATCAACAAGCATAGAAAAAAGGAGAATTGATTTTGTGGATGATCCTGATGACAAAAGAATGGTTAGGATATAGAAAGACAAGGTGTGAACTTGGAAAGACATCCCAAAGGAATATAGAGTGTTGGATATATTTTTGAAGGAAAAAAATGCTACCCTCAAAGTTCGACTGGAAAATATTAATAAGAGGAAATACCAGCTTAAAGAAAAGAACAATATCTTGATGAAGAAAACTAGAAAATACTATCGATTGAGCTTTAAGTTCTCAATAAATACAGAGCAATGAGAGAAATACGACATCATGAAAGAAGGATAAGTCAAGGAAGAACAAACATGTTGTTAGAGGCTGTACAATAGACTTGAAAATAACAATGGCCCTAAAATTTTATTTTGATCAAACCAATTTTGAAATATCGAAGAACAAGTTATCAACTAAATTAAAAAATATACAAGCAAGTTAATGTTGTTTAAATCATGGATATGTTTTGAAAGATGTTTTTTTATAGTTTTGGAGGGTCCAAACCTCGGTTCTTTTAAAAAAATTCTCAGTGAAGTATGTTTCGGTAGGAGACGGGGGTATTTTTAATTTAAAAAACACTACTATAAAACCTGTTTTATAAAAATAGACAACATTCACCTTTCTTGCGAAGTATAGTATGACAATGATAATTGAAGATTTTTCCAGCTTACGGGTTAGCATGTTAAACACATCATATAGGAAGAGTAGGATCATATTTTGCAGTATGATATTTTATTTTAAAATCCTATGGTTAGTGTTTTGGTAGCAATTATTAATATTTTAAATTAAAAACGCTACCAAAATACTTGTATATGCAGAAAAAAAACAAAGCTTATACATTTTGAGGGTGGAAACTTTCTAATTTATTTCGAAGATCTTTCAAGTCAGGTTAAATATCCTTCAATGTATATCAGCCCCATTTTCCTTAATTGGATCAAGTTTTGAGGTGTCAAAACAAATTCGGTCAACACCTTCATAAATTTTGGATCTCCAACAAATATGTTATATTTGTGGCATTGGTATCTTTCCATATATGAAGTAGAGATATTCTCCAATCTATCTAATGTAATTATTGTTGATCCACTTATTTTGGATCTGAAAGCTACTTTACAAATTCTATATATCTAATGAAGAAAATGTAATGAGGGGTTGGAGAGTGTGAGAGTGAGTCCAAGAGCTTAATGTGATATTTGAAAGGGCCAAGCTTGAACTTTGCAGGCTATGATAATTGCACAGACTTTGATCTCTTGGAGCTGGATCCCTATTTATGTACTTTTTTATTCGATTATGAATAAAATTGTTGCATTATTCCTAGTTTACAAGGTTCAACTTCTTTGTATTTGAAGGCATCAATGCAAAACCTATGGTTGTAGGTTGTGTTCATACTTGTATTTGATTTCATGTATCTAAAATAATTTTAGATTTCATGAAATTTTCTTCTAATCTTTTTCATTATGTCTTCCTTTGGTTTAAGTGATAATCAATTATATCTTTGATTCATGATTCCTATGATCAACTCTTTGGTTTTTGACATAATCTGTAAACTTGAAAACTTTCCCCTTGAAGTCTATCTACAATAGATTTAATTTGTCTTTCTTTCACTCATTCCCATCCAAGAAATTTTGTTATCCAATTATTGAATGCCTTGACACTGATCTCCTCGAAAATCACGGAGGTTGTCTGAAGGACTAATAGGATCCAAAAGATCAACTTATGTTCTCTTCATCAGTTCTCATCCTTCCTTCACCTCATCTTCAAATGCATCAATCCACATCATGTTCTACATAGTTTCCAGTTCAGTATGCATCAGAATTCAAAGCAAAGGTAACTAGAGGTAAAATAGGTATAAATCTTTTTAATTTACTAAGAATTTGGAAAACATGATGCAAAAACACTAGTACCCATTCCACACTCCACTATGCACTATTACCACTTAAGTACCATTCATAACTACCTGATAAACTTTCCATTTTCAGTCCACCATTCATAATTAAAATTATATTCTACTCATAGGACCAAGCAATGAAAATGAAATCTATGGTATACAAATACAAACACAAAGAAACATCTATAGTATCTTCTCCCTGTACACCATAATGCATTCCTAAGTCATTTGAATGATTATGCATAAGAGGATGAAGTCATTGTTTCCTATTCAATAAAATAACCACAAGTAGATCTTGGTCTTAAAATGAATATAAGATGCAGAGTATAACTGTGTCCAAGTTCATATGACCACCATCCCCATCATTCCAAAAACCATTCTCCACACTCATACCATTCACCATCACTCTGTGATAACCCATCCATTGATTGTCCTCTAATTTCATGATATTTTTGTTTCTTTGTTTTAAAATCAATCTGTGATAGTATAAATAGTTTCAAGAGTGTCTCCATAAGAACCAACACCTACACAAAGAACCAATGTCATGTAAATCTATAAGTAGAGTATCATAAGTTTTTCACCTTGTTTGCATGAGGACATACAAATTCTTGGGTTTGGGGTGATGTTGGTCTCCACTTTTGCCATATTTTTCGTGATATAAGTACACTCATCATTACACATTTTTCCTGCATTTCGTTAATAATATATGCCTAATTACGCCATAAAACTCCATTATTTATTATCATTTATCCTATGTGGTTAATACATAGTTTTTCCATGATTTAGTGATTAAAAGATGATTATACTATGGTTTTACTGATGAGGGTGTGTGAAGTGTGATTCTTGTACCAGTATGATCAACATTCATGTACCATTACTGCAGTTCATCATTCCCACACCAACACTGCCATTCTGGTACCCGTTATTGTTTGGCATATGCACGTGTTTATAGTAAAAATTGGGAACATGGATTTTCTCTACAATGACGTCGGAATGCATACATGAGTCAAAATTCACCTAGGTCACATGTGTGGACCTCCATCTTAGGGAAACAATTCAACCAAAATTAATAAAAATTTGAGACAATCAACTTTTTCCTTGATTCACGTGCAAATAAGGTTGAATTCGAAGATTCTAAGACATGGTTTTTTCTCCCAGCATGGAAAGTTGAGAAAAGAGAGGAATATTTTCCAAACAAAGGCATGGGTTGGGATTTATCGATGGTTCTTCAACTAATATTTGCACAAATTTTGTGATGCACCCAGGTTTGAAAAAGATAGAATATAACGCCTAGATTTGATGGTTGATTTAAATGGAAAATATTTAATTAAACAAACTAGAGATATGAATTTGTTATTCCAATATCCATTCTATGGTTAAATATCAGGTCAGTTCTTGATAAATAATGTTGGACAGTTGGTTTGGACATTTGGTTTCCATTGATGTCAACCCTTGGAGAGTGATCTTGGAGATTTGTGTCAACCCTTAGAGATTGATGTCAACCCTTGGAGAAGTTTGGAAGCTCCAGATATGTGGACAAGATAAATGTACATTTGGTTATCATATGTATGATCGAGATTGATGGTGAGTTAGTTGATGTCAACATATGTGATGGATACATTTGATGTAGTCTACAAGTATCCCTAGAGTTGTGGTTATGGGACCCAAAGTTGATTAAGGAATATGGACATGAAGGATAGTGAAATTGTAGGTAATACTATTATATATGGATAGTACATGTCGTGGTGTTTTCGTTGATATGTGGTACGTCACATGGTTTCTCACAGTTAGGAAGATATGGAATTGTGAAGTTGGAAGCCCTGAAGAGTGGTCAAGAAGACCCTAGTTGGTTACAAGTCTTGGTCAAAGGGTAGAGTGGTTGTACAAGGAAACACCTAAAATAAGGAAATAGGTTACCTAGAATTAGTATATAAACACCTCAAGGAGTCTCTCCTAAGTACACATACACTTACAATTGAATATCTATCTAGTGTTTGTTATGGTGATCCGGATTTAGGAGCGGAATGAACTGATTAATAGACTAAATACAATAAACACAAATATATGAAGAACAACATAGATATTTAGTGAACAATATCTTCTATTGAATAAATGAAATAGGTTGAAACTAAAAAACTACAGAACTAAAACACTTGCTCGAATGGTGGTAGCTATCTCTGAGAAGAAATGTGGCTGCTATGCACATCTCTCTGAGCAGAATGATGACAATGAGGCTCTAGAGGCCTTTTTAACATTACTCATGAATTCCAAAACCCTAGACATTCAAAAACATAACCCTAGGAGGTGAAACACCAAACGTTATGTGGGCCGCTATGGCTAGGTTGGTACCTCAACTTCCCATGGTCGTAACTTTTGCACATGATCTCAGTTTTAGGCGCGTGATAGCCCATTGAAAATGTCTTTTTGAGAACTACGCATTACGTCGTCAAACTCTAAACCCATCTACAGTTTCAATGTGGTGAGCCAAAAAACATTGTTTAGGGCCCCAAAACGGCTCTGGAAGTATGGAAAGATGTGATGACATGAAAACATGCAAAATAAGCCAGTTGGATTAGCTGGGAGGCCGCCAGTATCCACCTGGAATATGTGTAGGTATTCAGACAACCCCGGAAGTGTAGAACCCACAATTAAAAACAAGTATAGAAGAACGTGTTGAACTAAAAATTGTCAAGAGGAGCCAATTGGAATAGGTGAGTGGCCACCAATATCCACCTGGATCATATGGCTTAGTATTGTGATCTTTTGGCAAGTTTTTGACGGCATTTTTCTGAGGTTACGAAGGAAGGTCGAAGGTGAAAGTCTCGGTGTTGAAACAATCTTGAGTAACCCTAGTTTTCGAGGTATCTGTGAGTTGCAGGTCAGTAGGACGCGGATGTACACGGATTGCAGTGGAGGAAAGCACAGATATATGCGGGCTATAGAAGAGCAAGTCGCATATATGTAAAATGAATTGTGAAAGGTTGTGAAGGGATGTTGGTACCAGGTTGTTGAGCATTGTGGAAGAGTTACAGGTCAGTTTACAGTAGAACAGGGAAACTACAGGATTAGAGTTAAGTCTTAAGGGTTATGGTTATGATGTTATGGTACATGCATGGTAATAATAGTATGTGATATGATACATCTACGTGATGTTATGGTTCATTGAATATAATCATCATTGGCTATCTTGGTGTATGGTTTGGTTACATGTTATGGTGCATACTTGAGGTTTGGTATGTTGTGTTATGAGGTTGCATCTTGGTGATATTGAGGAGCATGCTTGAGGCATGTGTTTGTGAGATTCGGTTTATGACTTGAGGCACATGGTTTGAGGTACATGATTGGATGCATGTCTTATTAGTGTTGGTATAATAATTGTTGAGGAATAGCTTGGTTCTTGGTTTGGCACATGATTGAGGTGCATTTTGGACACTTGACGTTGGCATAGTTCTTGAGAAACATCTTGTTGATATTGGAATATTGGTGGAGGTTTTGTGCATGGTTGGCACATGGTATGATACAAGTGTTGATGGTTGATGTACATGGTTGATGTTCATGGTTGAAACATGGTATGGTATAGGTGTTGATTATGCAAGTTTGGTGCATGGTTGATGCACTTGTTATGATACATGGTTGATGGTACAGGTTGTGGCACGAGTTGATGCATGGTTTACGCATGGTACAGGTTGGTACTTAATGGTATGTTGGTGATCTTGGTACATGCTTGGTAGAGGCATGTGTTGTTTATGTTGAACATATGGTTTTAGATATGCTCTTGGTGATCTTGGCATGAGTTGCATGCAGATGAGAGTGGATTTGGTTTCATGGATGAGACGGTGACATGTTGGATATGTTGATGTGATAGTGACAACGACAGTGATAGTGACAGTGACAGTGGAAGTGACAGATTTTGTGGCAGTGATAGTGGCAGATTCTGTGACAATTGTTCTACATCAATATTTTAGGGTGGAAGTACGGGGCAAGGAAAGGGGGTTGTAGCCTCCTTCCGGTTGGAGTCGGAGAATCACGGAGTTGGATCTTCCTTCAGGTTGGAGCCTGAGAACTAGGTGGTTGGAGTCATAGAAATCAAGGGGTTCTAGCCTCCTTCTGGTTGGATCCAGAAAATTCAGGGAGTTGTAGCTTCCTTCAGGTTGGAGCCTGAGAATAGGGGGTTGGATCCTCCTTCCAGTTACATATCGAGAATTTGGAATTTGGTTTTCTCCCATTTGGGTTTCCACGTAAAAAATGGTATACTGTGTTATTGATGTGATGTTGCTTATGTTTACATGTTTATGATATATATATATATATATTGGATGTGTTCATAAATGATACATTGATTATAAAATATTTAACACTATTGGTAAAAGTTAAAGAATATATTATGGTTAAAAATGGTACAATTGCTCATTATTAATTCACCCCCCAACCCCCCTCTCAATAATCCAACAAATTATCATAATTGATAATTTGTTTGTATTTGGTTATAGATGGCATCTCAAAATGTATTAAATTGTTTTATGTTATCCCAACTATTGTGTATTGTTGGATCTCATCCCTTCTCCTATCACGTATAAATGAAGGATGAAGGTAGCGATCCATGGGGAGAGAATAGGAATTGGAATAATTATTTTGAACTGGTTATTAGTGCTGAGCATTCATTTGTAAAAAGAGGTTGGAATTTATTTAATGAAGACTTAATTTCTATATATGATCATTATCTTGGATTGAATTCGCTTTCCAGGCACGTTTCCCAGATCGAGAAGGACCCCTCGATCCAGGTGAGGTCTTTTTATCTCCATTATTTAAAGAGATTAGATATAGATTATATTTCGTTGCTTTTCATTTCATTTCAGGTTTGTGTGATTACTTCTATTCACATTAAATTTCATCTTTGCAATATTTCAATTCTGTTGATTTATTTTATGACTTTTGAGATCAACCCTTGAAGAAGAACACCCACAACACTGTCTCAATTCCACGCCATTACTTCACCCTTCATAACTTACGGTCGTTCCTGAGCATAACTTATTCCAATAAGCGTATATATAAAACCTGTGCATGAATGACTAACTTAATGTGTAATATTTTCTTATACTAAACCCATGCATGGTTATGTTATATTGAACTGTGTTCATATCATACGTTGAATTGTGAAATGTTGGAATTAGAAGTTATGATGTTATTTAAATGATGTGGTAAATGTTGTGAACTATGCATAGTGATAGGTAGGGTTTATTTTATTTTTATATTTCCATGTCATAATTCCATTAAAAATTACTTTGTTTGATGTTAGTTTGTTAATATATTTCATTATTTGTTAAAACGATTTTGATTATTTTTTTTATTTGGTTAATTATTCTTTATTAGTTAATTATTTTATTAAGTAGTAAATTTTATGTTTTATCATTATCAATATATTATTGTCTAATTTGTTATGTATATATTGTGATTCCCTATATGCATGGAGCTAAGAAAAAGTATGTGTGATCTATATGGAGGAAATTGCCTTTACATCTTCTCTTCATTTTTTTCCCACTTCATGTAATACCCTTGTTTCCTCTAGCTTGTAATTAATCATTACTTATGATTACCATGCTATGACATGTGAACAATGTAAGTGTATTATTGTTTAGATTTTCAATAACTAATTGTGGGGGTGAATCCTTGAAGTACTGGCCATGATATCACTAGAGGAAAGAGTGAGGAAACATGTAGAGAGGGAATGGTGAGGGGGACCATGATTGGTTGAGATGACCCCTTCTAGGCAATACTCTATTGAATTAAAACTGTTCAAAACCAAATATTGTTCTCTGGCCTAGAAAATTCATTACCAGCCAAGTTGGTAGTTGAAAGTACTCTTCATAATTAATGAAAGAATAGGTAGAGTACCCATCAAGAAATTTGGGGATCTAACCCATGAAATATTGCGGTGTAAGAAAAAAAAAAGGGACAAAAGAAGGAAGAAGGAAAAAAAGATAGGTCCAGAACCTTCCGGTGAGAAAGAGAGGAGAGACATGAATGAGTAGGGGGAAACATTCAGAAAAAGAAGAGGAGCGCGTGATGCTCTTGGAATTATGAAGAAGAACTGAAGAACAAAAGTTTCTCTGGTTACAAGAGAGAACCAGAGGAGGAATTCAGTCTCTGAGGAAGAGAATTGTTGAAAGGAATGCACTACTGCATGCAATAGAAATACTAGAGAACTCGTGGAAGAGTTCTAAATTGGAGAATAGAAGCCTAGAAGCCTAGACTGGAGAAAAATAGGGTCACGGGCTTGGTGCTGGTTGGAAAGAAACCAGTGTTGGAAGGGGAGGGAGTCAAGGGACAATGTAGCTATGAAGGGACTCTCTTACATAGAGGAAATCTAGTTGGGAATGCATCTAATAAACCCTGTGGAGGCCTTGGGATCAATGGGGAAGAAGGGAGACTTCTATTATTTCCACACAAATGGAGTTTTGAAGTCAAAGGAATTTTCTGTTGTTGGTTTAATAAACCAGAGATCTGTCCTTATCCAGAGAAAGGAGGCAGCAGAATTGATGCTAAGGAAGCATATGATAAACCTCGCAGAGGCGGTGACAGAGGGAGGATTTCTCAAAGATGAAGGTTGTGAGCTTGATGCTGAGGAAGCATATGATAAATTTCGCAAAGGCAGTGACAGAGAGAGGATCTTGGAGAATTTGAAAAAAACCTGAGGAACACATAGAAGTTTTCCCTAGTGATATCATGGCTTGGCACGGGGGTGGACAGAGTGCTAAGAGTGAATGCCTCTAAGCCTATGGTTGGGTGGAAAGACGAACACCCATAGTTAGTTGGTTGGTTGCAACTTGTAATAGATAAGTATTTCATATACCCTGTGTACTTGAACTGAAATTGAATGGTTGAATGTCTGTAATTGTGTTGAAATGTGCCTCGCCTGAAATTGATGGTAATAATTCTTATTATTCTTCTGTAGATTGCTGCATTTGAATGGTTGTAAGATGACAAGTTTTGACCGTTGTGTTGGGTGGGAAAATCCTCAAATGGATTGCTCAGGGATCAATCTCGCAAATACAGAGTTGAGACTGACTCTAGAGAATTGTTCGGGTCTAGTAGATCCATCAAATTTCCTTTCCCTATTATAGAACTTGAGTTCTGTGAATGGAAGGCACTTCCTTCAAACCAATTCCATGTCCAAGTGACCTTAGGCTCGATTCCATGGCCTTAACTAAATCTTAGATAAGAGTTATGAGTGTAGCCTCTGGAGCATGACAAAGTTTCATAGGGACAGGACCATGGAACCCTTCATTACACTAAAAAAAGAGCTATGTTATTTGGACTTCGAGAGTCCAGGAGTTCGAAGCTCTGGGGTGAATGAAATATTCAATGTCCTAAATGTGCCGAAGACAACCTGTCAGATCGGTAACTTGATGGTGGACCGATATTTGATGGTCATTTATCAGTTATCGTGGGATTCATCCCCTTGTTAAACCCCGATCAACTTCTCAATCATGAGGTAATGTGATTTGTCGATCTAAGAACCTTCATGACACTTTATGATCATCAGATGCGAGCCATGGTCATTCGACATTGACCAAATTTGGGTGAAAAACGTGTTAACCAGCCAGAAACCCCGAACGTCGAACTCGCAAGTTAGCGTGAGTCATTGATCTAAGGAATTTCTTGGGAACCTCTCCCAACCGTCCGATCAATTAGTGAAAGGATAGCATAAAGCACTCTGGTGAAGTCATACTCTGGGAGTTTTGATCTGTTGGTGAATGAGAATATTGTCGAAGCATCGAAGGCATGAGTGACATGGCATGATGATGTCACCTAGGGTGGCGTGGACCCATAGTAGGTGTGCCACATGTCACTCCAATTTGTGACTTTCACAGACCTTACGAGTCAAATGGACCTTGACACGTGTCACCAGTTGATTGGGCCACATGTCATCCTTGTCTTATGCCAAATTTCTTCCTCCTAGATCATGGCTTCTTGATCTAATGGTTGATGGGATTCCAAGAGTTCGTGGTGGAATGTAACCTAGGCATTGACCCGAAGGCTAGAGGGATTACATGTCAAACAAGATTAATTTCTCCCATGGTTAACCTTTTAATAAGTTCAAAACCCCTTCGGGACTATAGAGTTCAGGACTTTGGGATAACTGGGATGCTGGAAGCCTGGGATAAAATGGTTGAAGGCCTGGACCTACCTGTCCCTATTCCATTATTTAATGCACGGTCACATGTAAGTGTGGACCCTCCGAGAGTCCAGAGATTTAGGACTCCAGATTTTTTGGGTGATGGAACGGACAAAAAAAAGGGGCCAAAGGCCCAAACCCACCTCCCTTCTTTCCAGTGTTATAATTTTATTACACATAGGTAATTATATAAGTGGGACCCTCCTCGTTGCTCCAACATTTGGGAGATTTGGGTACCTTCACAAGATGATGGTGAGGGAGTTTCACCGAAGTTTGGTGACTTAGGTATCTATCAAAATTAATGATCCTAATTACCCCTTTGATGTACTTAATTATATTATAAGAATTAATTATAACTAATTGGGATTAAATACATGATTTAATGATTAGAAAAGAATGGGATTTTAACATGGTAATGTTTAATTAAATTAATAGGCCTATGAGAGATAGATAAGAGTCGACCCCTGGTTGAGTGAGTATTTGTATGCTAGGTTGAGGTGGCATGCCAGATCATAGGGAGCCACATGGATGCCACATGGAGATGAGAGACACTTGTCGCTAAAGGCCTAAAGAACTTTGAAGGACCATAACTTTTGTTCTAGATCTCGGATCTGGACAAATGTACAGTTGTTGGAAATCCCTCGTCGAATTGAAGATGATGTAATTCTAGCCACAGGGATTCGATATGAGTGATAACAAGTGAAATTTTTAGGCCCCATCCCTTAAAAAGGTACTTAGGGGATGGGTGTGTACTTCACCTTTCTCCTTATTTCAATTTCATCGCTTTCCTCTCTTTCTTTCTTGGGTGTATATTTTCGAGGACATTTTATTTGGATAGTTTGAATTTAGATTTGTTTGATTTCTTTTCCCTTTAGCTAGTTTTTAATTAGGATTTCCCATAGTTTAAATTTCTTTTTATTTCCCGCACTTTCATTTCTTGTACTTGGTTTCATTCCTTGTACTTTGGATTCCAACACTTTGATTTTGATCCCAGCGTTGCTTTCATTCATTTCGAAGTGTGCATTTGCCAACATTAGAATATGATGTATTAGGCTCCAATCCTGCATTTCTTGTTCTTGCATCTCTAAGTTTACGAACTCCCAGTCGATAATTTAATGTCTCAAAATTAATGCATATAATTTAACCAACATTTTTGCGTCGTTGTCGGGGAGGTACTAAATAGATTAGAGCATAGGTAGGTTTCTTTTAAATTACACATCTCGGTGGAGGACAAGACGGTAAGATGAGAGGTAGAAACATGCGCATCCACTTTAGTGTGTCTCTACCCAAATCTAGGTTTGATCTTTTTCTTACAAGTGTGTTTACTTTTCTACAAGTGTGTTTATTTTCCTGCAAGCGTGTTTACTTTTCTGTAAGTGTGTTTGTTTTCTTGCAAGTGTATTTATTTTCCTACACATGTTTTTGTTTTCTTATAAGAGTGTTTACTTTCCTTTATGTGAGCGTGTTTTATTTTCTACAAGTGTGGTATGTTTTCGATTTTGCAATAGGTTTCCATTCATTTGTTTTATGATTACATTTCTAATTATTTATTTTGGGTGTTGTAAGAACCCCATGTACTAATACATGTGTGATATAGGACCCATCGACCAACAACAAAGACTCAAAGATGATACAGAGTTTGAAATATCTCTCTCTAATCCTAGCAGTAGATGGGACCTCAATCTCTACCTCGCAGTAAGAGAAAATATTGACAAACATCAAAAACCTACATGCCTCTTTAGAAGTGATAGAAGAACCAGAGTTCCATGAGCCACATCCACAAGAAGATCTAGAATCCTTCTGTAATCATCCTTTCCAACCTATAGAGGAGACTAAAGAATCATGGACCACATCCGATGGAGAGCCACCATTAGAACTTGAGATCGAGGAGTTATTGATATGCCTTTCTGAATATCCTTTATGCATTAATGAGACCAGTCATTTGAAAGAATATGATCTTCATGCCATGATAGAGGGAGACATGCAGGGTGGTATAAACAAGGAAGTGAACCAAGAACATCATGACTTTATCAGAAATTGGTTCCATACGACGACCAGATTGAACCACCACTCTCTTCTTCGACAACTCTTCACATCCTATCATTCAAATCAGTCGGTTCCTCATCTTCGGGTACTTCTTAAAGTATATTATTCAAACATGAATGTGAGTATATTCATAATCCGGATACACACATGGATTCATTGGAAGTATTCATATACTTGAGAAAGGGTCTTTTCTTAGGTAAGGTAGGTAAATAAATAAATGTTGCATATAGTTTTTAGTTTGGTGTAGCTTCATTTTTATGTCTTTTTCAATAATTGGAACTGTCAGGCTGAGAAACTAATCTTAAGGGAGTTTGTTTCCCTAAAAAACTTTAATATGTTTTTAGTTGATAGTTAGATCTTTCTTTTTCCAAGTTTTCTAAATATACTAGGCTATGATAATTTGCTGGAATTTTGCAGGCATTCTCTTTTCATTTGGATTGGGAGAAAATTTTCATGACTTATTCAGGGAAACAATTTCATTTATTTTGGTTCTGTTGTTTCATCAAAAACGTTTTTTTTTTATTCATATATTTTATTCCCTAAGACTATTTTGGAACAACTGAATTTCTTTTCTTATTACTTCCCTAAACTTTGTTTTTTTGTTTGAAGACTGTTCTTTGACTTTTATCAATTTTCCCTACTATTTTTCTGAATTGTTTTCATTATTGAAATTTAAAGTTTAAGTGATTATTAATAGGGAAAAACTGAAAAGAAAAGAGTTTAAGTATCAAACCCAAGACTTCTTGACATAACCAATCATTTTCAGTTCTTTTAGATATTTCTTGTCCCTTCTTTATACAAGATTTCAGACCATTCATTTTAGCAATAGCTTATAGCCCTATTGTTTTAGATTATGAGATTATATAAAAGTCCATATTATGAGTCCCATAGAAATATAGTACAATCTGATCTAATCTCAAATTTGATCAGTAAAGCATCCTTATTAAAGAGTAGCAAGAGAGTGCATGAAGTTTCTACCCATGGGAACACTACCATAATCCTATATACAGAATATGACCTTAGGGACTAGAGGTACTTTAGGTTAGTCTATAGTGGTTTCATCCACCAC
>ML788044.1:542721-558673 GCA_009831015.1 Picea engelmannii
CAAGGTGTAAAGGTATGGTTTAGAAATGTTGTCACTGTAACACGTAAGGAAAACCCTTGAAAAATGGCTCATAATTTTGTAATTATAATAGGTTGTTGAATATGTAATTGTATTGTTCTTGCCTATAATTAAATTGAAATGTTGGAGTGGATATCAGCTGGAATGAATGATCATTTTTTTTATTGCAATGTTATGGTAATTAAAAATGTAATGACATGGTCATCTTACTGCAATGCTAGTGTAAATTATGGTTATTGATAAGCATACATGGTGAAATGTCCTGGATTGAAGTACAATAAAATACTCGGAGTTAGCAATTGAGGGTTGTTGTTCCTTTAAATAATGTTGAACTTGGGTTTGTTGTCGGAGTCCTCTTATCACGCGCCATTCGTAAGGGGCGTATTTGTTCTTCCTATTTATGTTGTACTTGATTGTCTTCAGTTAGTTGCTTGGTCTGTTGTGTCGGGTGGGATGTAGACACCTCCATGTTCCTCAGAACAGTCGCCAGCCCTGAGACCTTAAATGGTTAAAATCGATGGGAACTTGGGCTTGAGCATTGATTATGTGTCTTGGAGGTCCTAACCTTGCAGGGTAGGACGGGCGGGTGGTCAGTTTACTTTTGTCGCTAAAGGTTTGCGTTGTGCACCTTACGCCTATGATCGTATATTGTTTGCAGTTACTCGTCGTGTGCCTTTAGTCTTATTGTGATGAACATCGTGGTTGCGTCTTGTCGGTTTTCTAGGGCGCCGCACAGTTAGGTGTGTTGTTATTTCTACACGCGCGCACACACTTAAAGAAAAAAAATAAAAATTGCACATGTTACTAGAATGGTTGTCGTAACGAGGAGGTTCGTTACATGCATGAATGAATAAATTAATGTGTAATATTTTCTTGTACTAAACCCATGCATGGTTATGTTATATTGAGCTGTGTTCATATCATACGTTGAATTGTGAAATGTTGGGATTAGAAGTTATGATGTTATTTAAATGATGTGGTAAATGTTGTGAATTGTGCATAGTGATAGGTAGGGTTTATATTATTTTTATATTTCCATGTCATATTTCCATTAAAAATTAATTTGTTTGATGTTTTTATTTTTATTTTTTGTATATGGTGGAATCGACAACTAGGCGGTCTCCTACTTGCATGACACGGGGTCAATTCTGACTGCTACCACTATAACCTCTAGGTGCCATACGTTTTCCCCTTCCGCAAGCATGGGTAAGTCAAGGGATTTGAACTCAGAACCTCATTGAACATAACGCTTCATATCATGACACTTACCAATTGAGCTGCCCCCGGGGGCTTACTTTGTTTGATGTTAGTTTGTTAATATATTTCATTATTTTTTAAAAATATTTTGATTATTTTTGTTATTTAGTTCGTTATTATGTATTAGTTTATTATTATGTTAATTAGTAAATGTTATATTTTTTCATTATCAATATATTATTGTCTAGTTTGTTATGTATATATTGTGATGCCCTATATGCGTGGAGTTAAGAACAAGTATGTGTGACCTAGACAGAGGATATTGACTTTACATCTTCTCTTCATTTTTCTCTCACTTCACCTTTCTCCTTAGTTCAATTTCATCACTTTCCTCTCTTGCTTTCGTGGGAGTATATTTTCAAGGACATTTTATTTTCATAGTCTGAATTTAGATTTGTTTGACTGCTTTTGCCTTTAGTTAGTTTGCTTTAATTAGGATTTCCCATAGTTTAAATTTCCTTTTATTTCCCACACTTTAATTTCTTGCACTTGATTTCATTTCTTGTACTTTGGATTCCAGTACTTTGATTTTAATCCCATAGTTTCTTTCATTCATTTCAAAGTGTGGATTTGTTGGCATTAGAAAAGGATATATTAGGCTCCAATCCTACATTTCCTGTGCTTGCATCTCTAAGTTTACAAACTGTCTGTTGATAATTTGATGGCTTAAAATTATTGCATATAATTTACCCAACAATTGGCATAATCAACAACTAGTCAGACACGTACTTACGTGACATGGGGGGGTCATGTTATCCAACTACCACTATAACCTCCAGGTGTTCCCACGATGCCCCATACATGACACATAAGTTAAGCTGGGGTTTCAAGCCCGTGAATTCACATATTAGATTTCCTTAATAGTACACTCTATCACCGACTGTCCTACACCCCGGGGGCTACATCATATTTACATTATACATCACTAAATTGAGGATTAAAAATAGGGATGTTACATTCCCCTCCACCTACAATTTGCATTGTCATTAGTGCACATCACCATGCTATCTTACATATTAACATACATAATATTTTACATCAAAATACTTTATAATTTCACAACTTAATAACTCGTGCAACAATTCCAACCAACAACTCTCGTTCCCCTCAATTCACACAACCCAAGGAATGGGATCCAATATTAGTCAGACAAGAAGACTTAGAGTTATGGATTCAGGAACTTCATTTTCCAAAATAGAGTCTTCATACACTTATGTACAATGTACATTAATATTTCTTCAAAATTTGCAAAAAATTGTGAGTATGCCTCTCACATGGCCTCCTTGTGCTCCCACGTGGTGTCTTCAAGATTGTAGCAAGTCCATTGAAACTTTACCAGGCTGATGTCTTTGTTCCTAAGCACTTTGGCTTTCCAGTCTAGGATTCACACTAGCACCACCCAAAATTCTCCTTCGTCTTCCATCTGGATCATAGTCCAATCAATCACATGGTTAGGATCAGTGATATGAAAATACCACATGAGTTATGATACCACATGATCCTTAAATATCAACAAACTTTGATATTAATTCATCCCAAAGAATCCTTAGATTCAAATTAGTTCATATGCATATACTAAACATCCAACTAGATTTGGAAATATAATTGAAGATCGCTTGACTATTAGCAAAAATATCATGTGAATGTCTTACTTATCCATATATTGATGAATAATTTGAACTGTAAATGAGATAATACAACAAAAAATAAAAGAACTCAAACACATGTAATTGACATACACCACTGCATCTTCAAAGTCCCTTTAAATAGAATAATTGTTCTTCATCATCTCAAAATTAAAAAATTACATTAAAAATGAGCTTACAAAACACAATTTACAAGATGCTCTAAAAATATGTTGCTCAAATGTAGAAACGGACTGCATCGTTGAGTTCCTGGTGAAAAATCGTGCAATTTTGATATAAAATACTCGAAATTTCGTCAATGTAACCCCCTACACGTTTTATGGTGTGGTCTCATAAATGTGTGTACCCTTGGGAATGGATTTCGAGATCAATATGCATTAAAAATGTTGTCCCCTAGAATTTGGGTGTGTGCCATTAAATAGGCATGGTTCCCCTAACTAATCCCGAAATGTGTGGCATATAATAGAGCATGGTTTGGCTGGTTTATTAACCAAATTGACAATTCTAGACATGCCCTAATTATTAATAAACTTATAGTTATAACTAAATCAAAAAGAAGGAAAGTTGGCTAGCGGTATTGGTTAAAACCGTGATAACTTTTGCAGGTCATGGGTTCGAATCCCATCGATTTCCATCTTTTGTTACATGTTTATATTTTTAACCACCTGAAATCTCCACGTGATTTTAGAAATGGTAATGTTCTTGTTATAAAATATATTCATATGTTATGTTATGCCTGAGTGGGCCTAATGGTTAAGAACATGTGTTTCCTCTTAAGAGGTCACAGGTTCAAATCCATAGGGGGGTAGGGTATGTATACCTTTATAGACTTTACCAGTCAAATCGTTGGGCGGAGGGGGGTCCCTTGTCCCACAAACAAGGGGGTCTCATACACCAATCTGGTGTGATGGCTTGGTCGTGACCTTAAAAATAGATTATTATTATTATTATATATAACATATGATAACTATGGGTTCGAATCCCATATTTTGTTACATGTTTATATTTTTAACCACCCGAAATCTCCATGTGATTTTAGAAATGGTAATGTTCTGGTTATAATATGAATACTGAAATCTCCATGTAATTTTAGAAATGGTAATGTTCTTGTTATAATATATATTCATATGTTATGTTATATATAACATATAATATAGAACTTATGGTTTAAAAAAAACTCATTTGTATGTTAAACTCCCTCGCATAGGCTATGGTCATGTGGTTGTAATATGATCAAGGGTCGAGGGCCTCGGCCCTTTGGCAACCCATATGAATCTTTGTTTAAAATTAAATAAATATTAAACCATATACTTGACAAGTGATAATGTGGTGGTATGTTGGTAGAGTGGGCTATAGTTTTAACCACCTGAAATCTCCACGTGATTTTAGAAATGGTAATGTTTTTGTTTCCTTTTAAGAGGTCACAAGTTCAAATCCAGAGGGGGGTAGGGTATGTATACCTCTGTAGATTTTACTAGTCAAATTGCTGGGTGGAGGGGGGTCCCTTGTCCCACAAACAAGGGGGTCTCATGCATCAATTTGGTGTGGCTTGGTTGTGACCTTAAAAATAAATTATTGTTATATTATATATTCATATGTTATATTATATATAGAACTTATGGTTTAAAAAAAACTCATTTGTATGTTAAACTCCCTCTGTGCATAGGCTATGGTCATGTGGTTGTAATATGATGATCAAGGGTCGAGGGCCTTAACCCTCGGCCCCTTGGCCACCCATATGAAGCTTTGTTTAAAATTAAATAAATATTAAACCATATACTTGACAAGTGATAATGTGGTAGTATGTTGGTAGAGTGGGCTATGTGAAGGCTTGGGGAAGTATGGGGTCAAAACCTCTTAGAATACATAAATTTTTACGTAAACTAATCATTACTCCACAATGGGAGGTCGCCACATGGCGGCCTCCCATTGGCTCATACATGTCACTTGTTATTCGATCATTGGACCACTTGGAATACAGACTGCCAACTCAGTTGTTGACTGGGTATGCCACTAATCATGTTCCACACCACATTATTGTACAGACATGTGCCATGTTATCATGTCACATGTCACCCTTTGGTGGTGCTACGTGGCACCCCTGTTTTTCATGGTTTGACCAAATTTTGATTGCTCATAACGTTTGCATACGAGCTCCATTTGATGCACCATTTGCATCATTGGAAATTTGATGACGTACTCTTCGCAATGATGTTATTTTCATAAACTTTTGAGACAATCAAATTTTGAGTTTTTTTGGATCCCCTAGGACCTCTGTGATCATTCCAGATCCTCCTGGACCTTTGTGGTCATTCCTTAGATCCTACTGGATCACACCTCCCCACTGAAGAAATTTTGGACCTCCAAAAGTATAAATACTAAACAACTTAGTGATGATAAATTCTTCACTCTTTCATCTTGTTGAATGTTTCGTAAGTAAGTCTTCATCTTGGGTCTTCGATCTCAGATACTATATTAGTGTACTTCTATCTGCTTCTATGGAATATGGCTCTTAATCTGACCTTTTTCACTGTAGCTAATAATACATATAGCTTCGGTTTTGGCTCATAAATTTCCAAACTACAAAATTCCTTTACTGAATCTCTACTACCTCTACCTGTATTTCAACATCCACTCCCATCTCCTTCTGTTGAAGATAGTCTATCTCGGCCAATATGAAACCAATTCGAATGTCAATATGTGCCTTGGCCATTAGGAATCTCTATTTTTCTTGATGTATTTGTAGAATTCCCTGAATGCATACTTTGTTCATTGTCGCTCCTGCCTTGAAAAACAATTATGCATGTACTATGATCATCTGTACCTACCCTGATTGCTTCTTGTTCAAGGTATACATCTTCATGAACATGACATAGTATTTTGAAAATGCTTATAGAATGCATCTTCATGCACCTCTTATTTAAGAATTATTTTGATCATTATAAAGTATGGATCATTCGAAAATCAAGTGAGAATTATTTTGCCTCACTTGTCCAGTATCATTCAACTTTCCTCCTTGGATAATGGGCATCTGGCTCATCACAACCATAATGAAGACTGAAACAACATTGCTGACCAAGTTAACCATACCCTTAAATTCACAAAATCTGCCATTCATTGTTGCAGTAGCCAACCATAATCCACTAATCAATAATCAAATGAACAACAAAACTGAATATACAGACGGGAAAGAGAATGAGCCATCAACATATATGTCCTTCTTTAAAAGAACAACATCAACCAAATTACATGTTATTCTTTCAACCGTAGGTTGTATAGCTAGATCATGGATACTAGCATTAGCTAGCATATGCCCTATAATGACAACTGTCAAATTCTTCTTCACCCAATGAGCTCTCACAATGAACTCAATGCCATCCTTGAAGAGATGTTACTTGTTCTATTCCCTGTAGAAAACTATCATTTTGTCATACAAGTATGGACTTCTCAAAACCATACTGCAAATGTCAAGTGGAACAACGTCTAACTCTACCTCATCGATGAAACTAGATGTGATCGCGAGACGTAACTTGCATTTCTTAGTTACACATGGTTGTGCATTATCACAAATCCAACCTAAAGGATATGATCTTAGATGAGTCCTAGTTTTCAATCCCAACTTCTAAACACCTTGCTCTCAGATAAGTTTCACTTGAGATCCACTATCAACAAGTGTATCAATCTTAGTGTGCTTTGAGATAACTCATAAATGAAACATGTCAATTATTCTTCTTCCATCAAGGATTACATTAGTCTTTGTAGAAGAAGTACGTGAACTAAAACTCACAACAGAAGATTTACCTTTAATGCCCATAAATGCAATGTTGGTTTCATCCTCAGAATCTGATCCAAGATCCTGCACTATGGTCATGTTCTTCTTTTTCCCCTTTCTATGATGAGCCCACTTCGGCTTCAATTTTGGATGCAACTTCCAACAATGATTCTCATCATGTTCTTTCTTCTCATAGAAAGAACATGTAGGCTTCTTCATTTCATCCTTCTTCATTGTAGTTGTCTTCTTACTCTTCCATTTATGTGGCTCTCCTGACACATCCTCAACAACATATTTTCTTTTGATGTCTTCAAGATGTGTAGCTTGTACTGATACTTCTTCAATATTAGTAGGATTGAACACTAGAATAGTGTGATGAAGATATGAGTGCATGCCACCAATGTATTTCATAAGAGTTTTTATGAGTATACAACATAATTCCCAGGGATAATGTTGTCTTTTTGAATTCCTATGTATATGCCTAGATATTTTGGCCTTTACCCTGTCTTAGATGCTTCCACTCAATCATTGTCACATGTGTATGTGCCAGTGGATATAATTTGTTTCTTAATGCAACAATAAACTTATTCCATGAATAAATGATTTTATCATGTTGAATAAAATCAGCGTGTGTCCAACTCTCCGACCATATCAAGGTTGCTCCACTGAGGAAAAGAGTAGCCAATTGTATCTTTGAAGTGTCCTGTGTTATTTTTTGTAATTTTTCATACACCTCAATTTGTTTAACCCAATTATCTAACTTCGTTGCATTCAACTCTCCATCATAAGTAGGAAAATCAAACTTTACATCTAGCTTTAACAAAGGAAAATCATGAGAACGAGAAGACTTCTTAGAATGTTTTTTCCTCCTATGAGAAGAATGTTCGCTTCCATTGGAAGAAGAAGACGATGATGAAGAAGAAAGGGAAGGGGGCTCGAAAGATCCACTTCCTTCACCTCCTCCTTCTCTTTTCTCCAAAGATTCTTCGCTTACATGCTTTTGAATTCTTCGTTCTAACTCATCTATTACTTCTTTTAATGATTGAAGCGTAGCTCTGATCTCTTCATGGGTCATGGGATGATCTTCCTCTTCCCTTTCCGAAGCCATATTATGTCATCGAAATCTTTTTCCAATTTCAGACTTATAACTTGCAAGTTTTCCTTTACCAAACTTGAGTTTGGCTCTTGTAAGCATTCACTTGCAAGTAAACATCAAAACCAGCTTTGATACCAACTTCATATGAAAATACCATATGAGTTTTGATACCACATGATCCTTCAATATAAACAAAATCTGATATTAATTTATCCCAAAGAATCCTTAGATGTCAATTAGTTCATATGCAGATACTAAACATCCAACCAGATTCAGGAATATAAATGAAGATCTATTAGAAAAAATATCATGTGAATGTATTACTTATCCATAAACTGATGGATAATTTGAATTGTAAATGAGATAATACAACATAAAATAAAAGAACTCAAACACATATGTAATTGACATACATGACAACATCTTCAAAGTCCCTTTAAATAGCATACTTGTTCTTCATCATCTCAAAATTCCAAAATTACATTACAAAATGAGCTTACAAAACACAATTTACAAGATGCTTCAAAAATCCATTGCTCAAATGCAGAAACAGAGTGCATCATTGAGTTCCTGGCAAAAACTCGTACTATTTTGATATAAAATACTCGAAATTCCATCAAGGTGACCCTTGGCACGTTTTACAGTGTGGCCTCATAAATGTGTGTACCCTTGGGCACAAATTTTGAGACCAATATTAATTAAAAATGTTGTCCCCTAGCATTGGTGTGTGTGCCATTAAATAGGCATGATCCCCCTAACCAATCCAAAAATTTGTGGCATATAATATGCATGGTTTGGTTGGTTTATTAACCAAATCGACAATTCTAGACAAGCATTAACTATTAATAAACTTATAACCAATTCGAAAAGAAAGAAAGTTTTTTAGCGAGAGTGGTTAAAACCTCGCTAAAGTTAGCAAGTCGTGTGTTTGTGGGTTCCAATCCCACCGAGCACAACCTGTTTACTATATATAACATGCTTATAGTTTTAAACACCCGAAAGCTCCACGTGATGTTTAAAACGATAATGTTCTTGTTATAATATATATATATATATATATATATATATATAACTTATGGTTTAAAACAAACTCTCGCCAATTTTTATGTTAAACTCCCTCTGCGCATAGGCTATGGTCATGTGGGTGTAATATGATCAAGGGCCAAGGGTCGAGGGATAAGGCTCTCGACCCTTTGGCCACCAATATGAATCTTTGTTTAAACTTAAATAAATATTAAACCATATACTTGACAAGTTATAATGTGGTGGTGCATTGGTAGAGTTGGTTGTGTGAAGGCTTTGGGAGTTGATGGGGTCAAAGCTCCCCAAACTCCATAAATTTTACACAAACTAACCATTACTCCACAATGGGAGGTCGCCATGTGGCGGCTTCTCATTGGTTCATACATACCTTAACCATTACTCTCCAATGGGAGGTTTCCACGTGGTGACCTCTCATTGGCTCATACATGCCACTTGTCATTCGATCATTGAACCACCTAGAGTACGTACCGTTAATTTAGTTGTTGACTAGATATGCCACTAATCATGTGCCACATCACTATGTTGTATGGACATGTTCTAGGTTATCATGCCATGTGTCACCCTCTGGTGGTGCCATGCGGCACCCATGTTTTTCCTGGTAAACCAAACTTTGACTGCTCATATCGTTTGCATACGAGCTTTGTTTGATGCATCGCTTGCATCGTTGGAAATTTGAAGAAGAGCTCTTTGCAATGATGTTATTTTCACAAATTTTTGAGATGGTCTAATTTTTAGCTTTTCTAGATCCCCTAGGACCTCTATGAGTGTTCCATATCCTCCTAGACATCATGAGAGTTCCTTAGATCCTTCTGGATCAACCAGGTGTACACTTATTTAATAAATACACATGGAACATGTTATGGATTCTCACAGATTAAGGTAATGCAATCATACATGCAATTATACCTATCCTTTCTAGTACTTCAAATTGCCCATAGTATCTCACCACCAACTTTGGGTAGCTTCCCAATATCAACGAGATCCTCTTGGCTTTAACTTTTAAAAACACATGCTCGCTCACTTTTGATTCCCTACTTGTTCTTCCTTTATTAGCATAACTCTTTTTCCTGTCATTTGCAACCTTTAACTTCTGCCTAATCTTTTTCATGTTCTCTTCCATTTCCCTTAACAATTTTGGCTTAATAACGACTCTTTCTACTGGTTTATCCCAAATCATGAGTGTGTTTCATTCTCTACCATACAAGGATTCAAATGATATTATATTCAATTATTCATGATACCCATTGTTGTAAGAAAATTAAGCTAAATGAAGATAGTTGTTACCCATGATTTTGGTTCTCATATGATGTATTGATGATGGTGTACTCATGCTCTTCATAAGAACTTTCTCCTGAGAAAAGTTACTTTCTTCTCTTTCCAGAAATCTCATTTTTGAAGAAGGTTCGTAGGCTGCTAGTATATTTGGGTGCGAGAATTCCTGATTCTCGCAGGCTACCTTAAGCCGGGGTGCGAACTTCTCACACTATGTTGAACTGCTAGGGTGCGAACTCTTCCTAAAGCATGGAAAAAGATGAATTCTCGATGTTTCTAGAAGGGAATCTTCTAGAAGGATGAGTTGGAATTCAAATGATTATCCTAGTACTAGATTCCCTGATATTTTGGGATTATTCTTATCCAAGTAACTAATTCATTCTCTCTTATATATTGAGGGAATTCTCATGGAAAAGGTTAAGCAAGATTCATTGGAGAATTGGTGAAAGAATTGTGTGAAGGACTTAGCTGAACTGCAGCTTGGAGACTCTAGCAAGTTTATCAAGAGGATTTGATCTTCTTCATACAAGGATTGAGCAAGTGTGTGTGTCGGAACCAAGGGCCATCGAAAGGAAGTTTGCGACATCAAGGCTCAAGTTGTAATATTTACTTTCCATTAATATGATACAGTGGCATGTCCCTTTCCCATAAAGCTATTTCCACTTTATTGTGTAATTCCTTGATCATACACATAGGTTGACTATTGAATATATTGTGCTATCTTCACTTTGGTTGGTTTGTGTTGTCTTGGTCTTGACTTCACGAGAGCACTGTAGCGAAGCAGGAGCAACAGAGACCCTAGGAAGCGATATAAAGGTATGTTACTTATTCCTTCCTACTAGTTGATTCAATGGTCAAAACTTAGGGAAAGAGTCATGTCCTGTCCTATTTTGTTCTAGATCCAGGTGGATCTAGGGAGATCAGTTAGTGTCCTCACCTACCGATTAGTCCGATAACAATAGTCCTCCCACCTAGAAGGCATGTCCATTACATACATTCTCAACATATATTCAATGATCCAGTTAATCCTCTATTTCTTCCCATCTTGTCTTGGTGATATTCTATAATGAAATTCAAATTAGTCCCAAATCCCTTAAACAATCCCTTCCAAAAATTGGAGGTCAACTTGGGATCTCTAACTAACACTATCTCCTTAGGAAAACCGTGTAACCTAGCTATTTCTTTCATGTAAATATTTGCAATACTAGCTTCCTTGCTATTTATTTTCACTAGAATGAAATGTGCAACCCTTGTAAGTTTTTCCACCACTACCATGATGGAATCGCGTTGCCTTACTGTCATGGGAATGTTGCTAATAAAATCTATAGTAACTACTTCCCATTTCCATTCAGGAATGGGGAATGGATATAGAAATCCTAGGGGATGTATGTTCTCATCCCTTAACTTCTCGCATTCCATGCATATATCTATGTAATCAACCACATCTCTCTTCATACTGGGCCAAAAATACTAGCCTCTTACAACTGCAATAGTTTTATAGTATGCTAGGTGTCCAATGTATGGTACATTGTGTATCTATTTTAGAACCAAATTTCTCAATTCCTAAGAATTGGGAACACAAACTCTATTCATGAACAAGAGGATTACATCCTCTTCTAGCTTGTAATATTTATATTTATGTTGTAAGCCTTATTTAACTTGCATGTAGTGGTTATTTGTTATTGTAACCTCTAAATTTCTATCTTTTAAATATGTCCTACACATACTAATGGTTGTAGGATGTTTTTCATGCATCCTTCTGCTAAGTGCATCAACCACTTTATTCTCTTTTCCCTTGATGTTTTGATGTCAAAGTCATATTCCTAGAGAAATGTCATCCATCTAGTTTGTCTACCATTTAGTGTTGGTTTTTCAAACAAGTATTTCAGACCACTATAATTTATCCGTTACTCAAATTTTCTACCCATGAGATAATGCCTCCACATTTTTAATGCATGAACTATGGCTACCAAATCTAAGTCACGTGTAGCATAACTTATTTCATGCTCCAACTTTTTGACTCATAAAAAATTGCATGCCCATTGTGGGTAAGGAATCCCCCAAGCCCTTCCTTGCATGCATCTATGCACACAACAAAATCATTATCTAGATTTGTAACCTTCAAAATATGTGCATTGGTTAATAAATCCTTTAAGTGTTGGAAACTTTCTTTTCACTTGGTATTCCATTCAAATTTCATTCCTTTCTTTTGCAAGGATGTTGTTAGGTGTGAAACCTTCAACAAAACCACAATGAATCTCCTGCAGTAACTAGCTAAACCCATAAATGATCTAACCTTTAAAATATTTGTTGGAATTTTCCAACTCTTTATTACTTCAATATTTTTTGGATCCACTATTATGCCATCTTCTAGAACAATGTGGCCCAAATATTAAATCTACTTTTGATAAAAAGTGCACTTTCTCAACTTGCAATAGAATTGGTTCTCTCTCAACATCTGTAGCACCATTCTAAAATGTTGTTCATGTTTTTCCTTTGTCTTGGAATAGATAAGAATATCATCCAAGAAAAAAATAACAAATTTGTTTAGGTAATATTTGAACACTACATTCATTAGACAGATGAAATTAGCTGACACATTTGTCAAACCAAATTCCACCACTACAAACTCATAATTTCCATACCTTGTTCGAAAGGTTGTCTTGCTAGTATATTCTTCTCTAATTCTTACTTGATGATAACATGATCTCAATTCAATATTTAAAAATATCTTTTCTCCTTTCAGTTGACCAAAAAGGTCATCAATCCACGGTAGAGGGTACTTGTTCTTTATAATATCCTTATTCAACCATCTGAAGTCAATACATAACCTCAAAGATACATCATTTTTCTTCAAAAAAATCATTGGGAGACGTCGAGGTGAAACAATTGGGTGTATGTACCCACTCTTCAATAAATCTTCTGGCTACATCTGTAATTCTTTCAGTTCGTGTGTGCTCTTTCTATAGGGAGTTTTGGACATTGGGAAAGCTCCAAGAATTAAGTCAATAGAGAAATCAACATCTCTCTTTAACCAAAATCATGACAATTCCCTAAATATGTCCTCATATTCCTTCAAGATAATATAATTTGCAAGACTTGGATCCTTATCCTTTGCTATCTTTCCCATATGGGCTGCATATATTTGACACTGTTTTCTAAAACTTCTTTTCAGCTACAATGTTGAAATATCTCTAACATATATAGGCCTTGGAATACATTGAACTATTCTTGAATTTCTTTCCTCATCAATGCATTTGAAATCCTTGTTGTAGACATCTAGGACAACATGATTCTTTCCCAGCCAATCCATACCAATGAGGAAATCATATGACACAAGTAGTATGATGTTCAAATCTGCGTTGGTGCTAACTCCATTCATTTTCACTAGGCAATCTATGACAAGTTCATTGATTTTCCTCTTGGTTCCAGTAGCTAGCTAAACTAACCAAGACTTTTCATGGTTACATTTCTTCAATTGAATTATTTCAACTAGATTTGGGTCTATATAGCTATGACTAACTCCAAAATCAATCAAATTAGCCATGGGATGATTATCAATATTACCTTCTACCTCAATCATGTGGGATTGATAATCTACTTGTCTATTGTCCAAGGATGCATAAATCCTTGGCATTCTCATGCCCACGTCCTCCATCATATCCTCCCTCTTGATGTTATGCATAGTCCTCATCCTATATCTCCAATGAGTACAATCTTTATTATTGTGCTCTCCTTCACATCCCCAACACTTTATGGGATGATTTCTTGGACTTTTGCCCAAGGAATATGTCATTTTAGCTTCACCTTGTATTGGCTAACCTTGCTAATATGCTTGAGAGTTATTCCTAATGAAATGTGTCTTAAAACCTTTCTTCCTATAATCCATATTTCATTTATTCTTATCATCCTAGGCCTTTTAGAAAGTCACCCTTCCTTTGTTATGCCCATACAAATACTTATATTTCTAATGAATTCTTCCAAGGTCTCGAGCTCATCAAAATGAATTTTATCATTGTAAAAAGAAGGTATCCCACTCATAAATCATTGGAGGTTTTACCTTCTCATCCTTTATGAATCCAACATACCTCAACAATTCAAGAAATATCCTCTCAAACTCATCCATTATCATTCTTCCAATATTGAATTCAAATAACTCTTTCATTTTCTTGTCATAATATTGCTTTGAAAAATATTTCTTATGAAAATAATTTTTGAAATCCCTCCATGATATACTCTTCTCATCAATGTGCTTAATTTTCTTGAGTTGATCCCATCACATACATGTTTTTCCTTGAAGATGGTAGATTGCAATTTCAACTTCTACATTCAATGAATAATCATGCAACTGGAAATGTTTCCTCATGTTCAACAACCAATCTTCAATATCTTCTCCCTTCCTATGTTCTCCATCAAATTATGGTGGCTTGAGATTCCTGAGCTCTCCTTACAAAATATCTTACCCAGGCCTCCTCCTCTATCTTTTGACAAGGGACACACTTGGGATGCTCTCCAACCTTGAACACACATGTGTTATTCTGGTTGAGTGTCTTGGTGAATGATCATGATTCCTACTAACAGTCCTAGATCTCCTAGATCCTCTATGATCATCCCTCCTATCCTGAGATATCAATCCTTCTACTTTCCTTGCACTAGCTACTTGTTTTGTGCCATAATATTTATCGACTTGTCTTTGCAACATATTCAGAATTTGTAGTAGCTCCTCCTAAGATCTTATCATCCTTTTATTGTCTTTTATGTATCTTTGCACTTCTTTTTGGAAGCTTCTGATAGTCTCAACTAGCTGCGTAGGCTCTACTTTGCTTCTATGTCCATTGGAATCAATCTCTGCATTTCCCAAAATGATATGCAATCCTCTGATCTCACCCTCATAAATAAAAGAACCATGGTAATCCTCCATATCTCTAGTCCTCGCATAGGAACCAACTATGTGTTTTGTGTGCCTCTAATTCTGCAAAAAAGTGCATGCAAAAATTGTTATTAGAATTATGCATATTGTAAAAATATTTCATAATTTATGGTATAGGTAATTATTCCTTTTAATTTATGAAGAATATGGAAGCATTGAACCAAATTTTGATTATTTAAATACATTCTCCCCTTAATTATCTTTCCAACAACTATACTCATGCATTTTTACATTTTCTCTAGACTTAGAACTTTTATCCAAAACCGTCAATCTCCCAAACATATCAAAAATGAGGAAAAATCCCTCAAAATAAATTTGTCGATATCGACATGTAGATAAAATGTTGACTAAATAAAATTTTCTAGATTGGCAATGTAGGGTCCCTTTTCCCTTGAATATTTCAACCCCCCCAAAAACAAATGTTTGAGAATAGTGTTTTTTGGCTTATTTTGGTATCCCCACTCAAAACCCTTTTGCATTTGAACGAAATCCCATCAGGGTGTCTTTATGCATTCTTTTTGGGCACTCTGTTAAAAAATCATCTTTATATGGGTCCATGTCACTAAGCATAACTTAGATATTCCATCCCAAAAAAAATCCTTCTTGACTCTATGGTAGGTTTTCAAAAATCGCGAGTGCCCTCCTACTGGAGAGGTGTGCAATTCCAATAGTACCTTTTGTTTGAGTTGGGAGTTCTTACATAAATATAAGCGATCTTTGTACCATAGTGAATCATTTTTCCATGTAAACGTATATGATGCCCTAGAATCCTGCTGCAACCTTTGAATGAGAGTCCACACTTTTTCGTCATTTTTCCATTCATCCCTTGCTTCTATTATCCAATCAGGTTGGATGATCGAAATAGCACAAAGAAAGGCCTCAACATCTTCATCCTTTCTTGAGAGTGCATCTGCCAC
>ML788044.1:561780-575515 GCA_009831015.1 Picea engelmannii
GATAATAAGCCTCTTCGAGGGGGAAACCTCCTTTTACCCCACTTAAATGTTCAAGTCCAAGATGATTCAAAATGAAAATGTCTCCTTGGTATATATAGGAGACTTGGAGGTTTAATGGCCTAAAGCCGACATAAATAAAATAATATTACTAATCTAAATTACAACTAATGGCCTAAATTCGACATAAATAAAATAACATTACTAATCTAATATGCCCCAATTAAGTGGTAATGAGCCAATATTAGGGCTTAACAAAATATGAAACCCACTGCAAAGGACATACATTCATCCCAATGATAGACTTGTTTCTCCAGTTCTCAATAGCAAGTCACCCCCAAGCCGAGGCTATGAATCCATAAGATATGGTGGTTTCTATGTCTTCATTGTCCCCTCGCAAAAAGTTAAATACTACAACCATTGCAATCCACTAAATCTCTTTCCCCTCAACCTGCACACCCCAAGGAATGTGATCATATTTTATGCCACACAGTCCCTCAAGATATCCCACTTCCCTCTGGGGCTCTAACACAATGATCCGAAAAGATCTTTTAAACGACAATGGTTGAGTTATTTAGCATGTGTTAATTCACCATTTAGGAAGTTGAATGAAAGAGGAAGAATTATAGAAGAAACATAACAGTCATATAAACATATACATATCTTAAATAAAACATGAGGATCAACAAACCATAAACACCAATGTGATAACGAAGTTCGACACTCTCACCTACGTCTCTGAGCCTTTGTCTCAGTGGGTGAGGATTTCTTATTTATATTCAAATGTTTAAAAGGACATCATAACAGTGTAAAAAATGTTACAAACTGATCTGGTCTTGTTCTACCAGATATTTGGAACCCAACAAAAGAAATGACAATGAAATCGGATGACCAGAGCTCCCAGAAATGGCCCACAAAGGTTCTCTCCTCAACAACTTCCCTGCATAAAAATGGTTTTGGCTTGGAAAATCCTCAACATAACTCTATTCTAAACCTCCCCCATGGCTTCAAGAACCCCTGGTTTGTATAGATATGAAGTTGGTAACCATCTCTCAACTTCCCCCCGAGATTTGGCCTAATAAAGGGCCCAATATCTCCCAATATTAGCCAAAATCTCACAAATTTGCTGATAATATCAATTAAAAACCATATAATAAAGTTAAAACACACTTTAGAAATAATATAGGGTGCAACCCCTTTAGAGAAGGCTCCTCGTCACATGGAGCACTCCATGTGGCCTAGCACTAGAATGTGTGGGTTGGCCCCCTGGTCTTTAGCCCCCCGACCTCAACGCTCGGTCACATTGAATGCCATATGCCCCAAGCCCAATGCTCCACACGCTAAACTCCAAAAGGAACCAAGTCATATGAAATGATTGAATTCACCCTTAGAGTTCGAAGAGACTGAAAGGTGAATACTTTGAACATGAAACTAAAGCACTTTTAGGTGAATATTGAAGGTCCTTTAAGGTTCTTATTTGTCGCTCTACGAAGAAACCTAAAGGAAAGGGAGGGCCCTTCTCAAAAGAGAAGGGAGGGTCTTTTACGCTCCTAAAGAAAATAAGGGTTGGAAGGCCTTGAAAGGATTATTATCATCAACCCTAAGCTCTACTCAGGTAAGGATATGCACCCACCACTATCTCTTTCTTCTTCGGAGGGGGGGAGAGTTAGGGAACTATAATGGTATTTGTCGGTGTCCATAAAGAATTAGCATTAGAGTGAAGGGATAGAGAGATGGGTGATATGTCGATCAAGTGGGAAAGTTAAGTCATGTGGGTAGATTCTAGTTCGAGGGGACAAGGCAAAAGTTGAAACCCATAAAGAACAGAGCATTTCAAATTTTGGAGCGTGTTCGTAGCAATGCATTCTGACTAAAGTTGCAACGTTATGGGGATTTATTCCGTGGGAAATGTTGACCCACTAAAACTGTGAGTCATCAATGTTGGAAGTTGATGAGGGTGTCGAGTCGATTATACCAGCCATTGATGAGTTGATTCCATACCAGCAATCAATGTTAGAAACATATCGACTTATGGACAAAAAGCTTCACAGGAGTCAACAGGATGATCTAAAATTGTGTATAGTTGGCAAGAAGGGTGAGTTGCCTCAAGTAGCGAAGAGGTAAAGTGCATAACAAGTACAAAAATGTTTTCGAACTTGCGAATATGATATTTTGTCTTAATATATGTTCAATATTTAGGAGGCAAAGTCATATGTTCAATATTACGTACAGACAGAAAGAAAACCCTATTATTTCTATTCGCCATTGATATATGATCGAAAGTTAGTTCTTTATTCCCCTAAAATACTCTGCTCAGGTAAGGTCCTGAAATCAAAGAAAGGTCAACCCAACCCGAGAGCCCAATAGGGAAAATGAGATATTGGATGATCCCAAAGCTATTTAAAGTATTTCCTTGACATTCATTGTTTCAAAAAAGTGTATTTAAGTGGAAAAGATATCTTGGTTAGCATTGCTTACTCTTTTTAAGCAAGGGGATACCATTATTCCTGTTGCTCCATCATTCATGTGTACCTAAGCTATAGTATTGGTCTGAGTGGTCTTCATTCTTTTACTTATTTCACTTCGTGAACTAAGGGATAACCTTATTGATTGGCCTTTTTCAGCAGAGTGTTCCCTAGAGGAAAGGGGTAGTGCCACGAAAGAAAGTAGGCATTCACTCGCCTACCAGAATCGAAGGGTAGGGGAAGAATATCGTGACTATGGGGGTGCTACCATTGCCTTCGCTTGGGGATCCTATACATTGGTAGTCGTTCAACCAACCATGGACCACTATACTTGGGGAGGCATCCAACCATAGCCTCCACCACTTATTATTAGCATCCAACCCCTCCCGCTTACTAATAGCGTCCCCTCTTATGGTGGTGTCCCCTACGATACTTATTAAAATCATTCGTACATGTTCTTAGGTAGGCAAGGTCTATACCTATGCTTAGGTAAGCAAGGCTAGCCATAGCCATTTCTCTAAGGTGGGTAAATAAGGCCCCACCTATTTTGCTTGGGTATGCATGGCCCCACCTATCTTATGGCCCACAGATAATCTATTTCCTGCTAGTCGTGACTTCGAGAAGTATTATTTTTCCTGCTAGTTCAGCTAGTTCAGACAGATCCCAACACCCACCACTCGAGAACCATCCCTAAGCCCGATAACCATATCTTCATCTTTAAGAGAGAAGGGAGAAAGAGACTTACTGGGAGAAAAATACTTATCATACAGATATGGGAGCAAGTCATACCAAGACCTTTTGGGGGTTTATATATTGCTCAAGGCTTCCCAATAACTTAACTGACTAGTAAGTTAGTATCATACAATGAAGGAAGAGAAATGAAGTGAATCGTATTATCACTTTAGCACAAAAATAGTGAAACAAATCATGATACAAATAATGAATGGATCTTTCACTACGAGCGTTAGCGAGGATACTAATGGATCTATTTATTGGAAGAAGAAGGAAGAACCCTGCAACCCCAAGCTAAAATAAGGACCAAGCATCTTAAGAACCGTGTAACCATGTATAATGGATGGAAAGATCTCTTCTAACGGATTGAAAGCCATTCTAAAGGGTTGGAAGAAAGGTCAGGTTACTAATCATAAGTCCAGGTTACTAATCATAAGTCCAGGTTACTTATCATAAGTTCTGCTTACGCTAGATTAGGAGAGCCTATAGAAACCAGTCTTAATAGGAAGTTACATGTGGCTCTTCTAATACTCTTTTGTTTGTTAGCCAGCCAACCATTTCATTAGCCAGTAGGAAAGAATAAATCGTTAGAGTCTTTGAAATAATCAATTCTCCCGGCAAGGAAGGAAGAGCGAGTTACCATTCTCCCGGCAAGAAATCAGTCTATTTTCATCTATTGTGTATATTGGTTCTATCATCTTTCTCCCTGCACTGAAGAGTTAACAATGGAAGGACAATATCTGTAGAACCAAGCAGGACCATGCTTCCCCATTCTCTTTGTTAGGAGGAAGGACTGAAAGGACACTCCAAACCAAAGGAGGGCGGCTCGCTACGCTCAACGCTCGTTCCCCAATATATTATAGCATGCCCATGGTGTGCGTCCCCGCCCGAATGGAGCATGTTGGCATAGCTCGACAAGGGCCCTCGTTTGGAGGACCTTGTTGGTTGGATGTGGTATATTGGATTGGGGGTTGACAGAGTCGTCGATTAGCTTCGGTCGGTCGGTTGGTGGTTTTGGGATATTTGTTTTATACGTATTGATCCAAGATCCATTCTTTTACGTATTTTTTCTAGATCATTCATTCTTTTCTTTTTAATGTTAGATTTTATAATGTAGTTATCCATTTTTCAATAAATCTCAATCCAGCACGCCACGCTATACTAGCTCCCCCGCCTACTTCTAAAGTGGGAGAGAAAATGCCAACGTAAGGACACATTTTCACGTAATAAAACATGAAATTAGATAGGCTAGGCGTAACATATTGAAGGCTTGCCTATTCTTTTTTCTCTTTCATTTCTTTAGTAAGAAAATAAATATAATTTATTCAGTAATCAAAGAAATATCCCTCCTCCATTAGCTTACCTCCGTTAGTAATAAAATAAATATCCTTCCAATGAATGGGAGATCCTCCTATCACACTTACCCGTTTTCCTCGATCTCGCCAATGAAGGGTCGATCAGTAAAGGTAGGCATCGCACTTATCTCAAAACTGGGGTCTAGCCCTTATCATTCGCGCCAACCGTCTTACACCTAGGCACATGGCATATCCATCGAAAACCATAGGCTATCTTCCACACACCATGCACAAACATACAACTGAGGTCACATTGGTATGGACATATGGATATGTGTTGGGGGCTGGGGCTAAGCCCCAACCCTTCCTTAGCCTGGAACTACACACCTTTCAACTTAAATACTAGTGGAAATGTGTAAGGTTAAGAACTAATGTGAGGGCAGGATGGCTATCCTAACCCTACCAAGCCCTTTGGCCTGGTGGGAGGTCGTGCGATCAAATCCTATGGAGTCCAAAGTTTTTGCAACACATCAACCAACGAATGGGTGCCATGTGGTAACCCATGTCTGGGCCATGTGGCACCTTCTCATTATCCTAATTTCGATTCCATGTGTCAAATTATCATTGGTCTAGTTGTCTGCACTATCACCGACCATTGTACCTTCCATGTGTTGTACCTGCCACATCATCAATACAGATGTTTCATGTGTCACCCTTGCAGTGGTGACATGTGTCACTCCCTTATAGGTCCACCTGTCACATCAACTGCCCAGTCAACATCTATCCACATCATTGCCACATACCCTTCCACGTCAGTTGTATGGTCGTACATCCTGTACATTCAACTTCCACGTGGCACTGTACGGAGTGTATAGTCAACGTTTTTTTTTGCTTGTTTGGAAAAATGAACAAATCGTGATATATGGAGAATACAACGTCTGTTTGAGCCCATTCAAGTTGAGTTGGGTTCATATCGATGAGGTCTACGCACATGTCAGTTTTGAATCCATTCTGAGAAATTTTAGTTTTAGGCCTTTCTGAACCCCAGCAAGCTCCTGGATCCATATATGGATCACACCTCCCCACTAAATACCTTTTGGTCCCCAAAAGGTTATTGAATAGTCATCAAGTTTGGGATAGTCCACCCGACTTGTTCCCTGTCATTAAACTTTGTCCTGTGCACCTGTCTCATCAAGATCAACTGTAACACAATCATGACAACTGACATCATATTGTTAGCCATTTGTACCCTGTCACATCTTACTGAAGTCACTATCATCCATGTAGACAACATTACTAATGATAGCTTCAAAAATATGACTGCAAATGAGCTAATATGTTTGTAATACTTGCACAACATTAGCTTATATTGAAGCAAAATGTGATTGATTTTCCATTCTACAATCATCTCCTGTTCTTGCTTAAGATCGATTGCTTGATTTGAAACAATTATAGGTGTGTTTCTTGCTTGAGCTTCCTTTCTTAATTGTTCCATAGTTTGAAGATATTTTTTTTCCTTTAAATGATGAGCATGAACCACATATGCTTGACCTTCTTTGGTTAAATGCTATTGATTATTTTCCCTGTATAAGATTCCTTTATGATCATACAAGTAAGGACTGCGTAAGACCATTCCACATTCACTTAGTGGCACCACATCACATGTTACCTCATCCACAAACTTAGATGAAATTGCAAATTTTAATGTGCACTGCTTGGTTATGTGCATTTGATGATTGTTTCTTATCCATTTAAGTGTGTAGGGCTTATGATGCATCTGTGTTTTTAATCCCAATTGTTTAACCAATTCCTCTGAAATCAAGTTAGATTGAGATCCACTATCTATCAATGTGTCAACCTTAGTGTGTCTCATGATGACCCCTATGTGAAACAATTTAATTCTATAATCAAATCCTTCACCAATTTTACCTATCATACCAACCAATGAGACTTTAGATTCACCACTTGAATCTAATCCCAAGTCTGTTGTTCATGTTGTTTCTACAACTATTTGCCTCCCTTTCCTTTCTTTGAACCACTTTGGTCTCTTCTCGGGATGCAATTGTAAACAACGGTCCTCACCATGCCCCTCTTTCTTGCAATGCTTGCAAGAGGGCTTATCTTCCTTTCTTGCCACTGAATTTTCCTTCTTCCCATTCCACTTCCTCTTGTCCTCTTTCCTTGAAGACGATTCCCCTGATACACCAACTCTTGTTTTCCCTGCTTCAATGTATGTCACTTGAACATAAACCTCATCAAGATTAGTAGGCTCAAACATGAATGCAATATTTTGAATATGTCCAGGTAAACCTCCTATATACTTCATAAGAGTTCATTGGGTATGTAAAGGAATATCTAACATCAATGCCATTTTACAAAATCCATATGTGTATTCTTGCACTGTTTGTCCTTTTCTTAGTTTTAAATCTTGTCACTCAATTAACGCTTTCTGTTTATAACCCAAAGGATAGAATTTCTTTCTAAGTGAAGAAATAAAAATTTGCCATGATGGAAATACATTACCCACTTGTTGCGTTCCATTTTGCAACTTTATTTTCCACCAGCTGAGTGTTGTGCCTACAATTCTAAGCGGTGCCAACTTGATTTGAATTGCTTCATCCTTGATCTGTTGTACACTGCAATAAACCTCCATCTATCTGACCTAATTGTCAAGTCTCTCTGCATTAACTTCACCATCATATATAGGTAATTCAAATTTCACATCAAGTTTTAGTAAAGGCATTTCATGTTTATGTTTATGGACATGTTTTCTTGCAGTGGATTTAGAACTTGAACTTGAAGAAGAAGGAGAAGAAGGAGGTGAAGATGGAGGTGAATGAGGAATCTGAGGAGGATCCTGTCCTTCTTCACTTTTTCCCTTTGAAGATTCACCCAGATTCGATCTCTTCCGTTCCAAGTAATCTTCATACAAAACCTTCATCATCTCCGACATGGAGAAGAAAGTTTTTCGAAACTCTTTCTCATATTGAGAAAGTCCCTGTTAGGACTCAGAAATGTTGCATTTTCATCCACCTTTCCGTTCACTATTCCTTACATTTCATCGTCCCATTAACCTTCCATCATACCATTTTCATAAATACATTTGGGTTTCACATTATTATTTTCCACTTTATTCATTTTAGTATTATAAGTGAATTTGTGATTAAATATTAGAAATTAACATGTTTTCACTAATATCTCAAATATATGTGAGCTTTGTAATGTGTAGGAATATGTGAAGGTTTAATTCTAAATAATTCACATATATCTCCTCCACCATTTCAAGGAGATAATTATTCAATCCTATTCTCAAGGAGAAGATCATGGAAAATTTGGTTGGCATATCTTATCTAAGATATGTGAGATATGTGTGGAGGATTTGAAGGGATCATATCTTGTAATAATGGGAAAGTAGTTGAGAGTGGTTGAGAGAATAGTGGATTTGAAGGGATCATATCTTGTAATAATGGGAAAGTAGTTGAGAGTGGTTGAGAGAATAGTGGATTTGTAATTATGACACTCTTATCTTATCTTCAAGACTTTCATGTATATAAGAGAGTGCTCTCTCTTCATGAAGGGAGGAGGCATGTAATTCATAATTTAGTCTTGTAATTAGGAGAAGGGGATTCTTAGCTTTGATTCTTTTATTGTTATTCTTTTATGCTTTGTCATTTGATTCTTGTAATATAATTTGAGATTGATTTATTGTGTGAGCTCACATATGTCAATTGTCATTCAACTCTTCACATGTTGTATTGTTTTTCACTTATGTGATTTCTTGCTTTCCTAGTTAGTGTTTCAATGCTTTCCTAGATTAATTTGATTTCAAGAAATTAGATTAGATTAGTTCTACTTCAATCTTGCACATATAGTGTGTGCTCTTCGTAAGTCTACGAACCTGGATTGACAAATTAAATGGTTGGAAAAATACTACAACGCAATTAATACATCAATGTTTTCACCCCACATTTTGGCATCGTTGTCGGTGACAACGCAAGGGGATTGAAGTTTAGTTTGAATTTTCATGCAACTATGATTAGTCATGCTCCTAACTTTGAGGTGACATATGGGTAAGGGCATGTAGGGAGTGTTCCAATTCCTGCAAGCATAAGTGTAGATTTCAATTCCTGCAGGTGTGTATGCATGTGTTGGTAAGGGGTCATAACAGCTACTTGAGTGGAGACTCCTCATGTTTTCCCTACCAACATATTCCTAAATCTGAGGTAAGACGTCGGCCTCATTTGGGACAGAGCATGCAGAGTGTGACTTTCAATTTCTGCAATTTGAAATTCTTGAATTTCAATTTCTGCAATTTCAATTTTTGCAACTGTGAAGAGGTTTTCATGTGTTTCAACAAGTGTGATTTTCAGTTTATTTTTTATTTTTTATTTTGATTTGGGTGTTGTAAGAACCCCTTTTGCAATATGATTTAACTATGAGTATCATCTTGTAACAACTCGCTCAGATCCTTGTGAAAGCTGAGATTTCTTCTTCTTAGGAAGAGGAGATCTTGACAACAGCCCATAGCTTAAATACTCCTCCAGAAACGAATGAGGAATCAACATCTGAGGAACTTGAGGAAGAAAATGAGGAGCCACAGCATGATCTAAGTGAGGAAAACTATGCCTACAAAAGCTATATTGAACGATGGTTTCAAGCGACTACCGGGTTAGATTCTTTTAATTTTGTTAATTTAGAGTTTCATCAACAGATTTCGCATGCTTATACATATTTCCGACCCTTAGTTGTGAAATTGAAAGATAATATATTCTTATTACTTTTACATGCTTGGCTACATTGGTTATTTGACTACACGTAACTAATATTTAATTTCCAATTATCATAGAGTAGGTAGGATAACAAATAAAACACCGATCAGAAAATAAGATGTCTAAATTGATTTCAGGAAGAATTCTAGTTGCTGACGATGAAACAAAAATTGCCTAATCTGTTTTTCATCTGCAATTTGTTCCATTTACTCAATTTTTTTTTTTTTTTGTGGCTACAATTCTAAAGAATTCCACGAATCACCTAGAGGAGAACTCTTAGTTTTGAGAAAAATAATAATAATTTTTTTTGTGTGTCCATCCTTGGATCTGCAAACAATAAAAAAGTAGTGGCGTTAGGATAAAATAAAACAAAACAAAAAATAATAATAATAATAACAAATATAATAAATGGTCTGCAAATTCATGAGTTTTTTCCCATTGAAATGTCGCGACATGTTGAAACCGTGCTAAACTGTGGTCGGTTGAATTCCATTTAAATTGTGCAAAAATTTGTTTCCTGCTGCAATAGTTTGTGGTTTGAAGTTTCCTGTTCATTTATGGTTTGAGTTGTTGCCTGCAAAACAAACAAACAAAATAATCCCATCATTAGTCTTCTCCTGCATCCACGTTAGCAAGAAAATGAATCCAATGGTTTACTGCTCGACCTTCTCATCTCCGATGAATCAACATTTGAGCTTGAATTTTGTTTGTATCTTTTCAATAATTGGGAAGTTGGAATTTTCTCTCCATGATTTTAACATTTGATTCAGTCTTCATATCAATAATTGGACTATGTCATTGATGGGGAAATATGGGCCAAAATCTTAACGATGTCATTGTTTCTTGCTGCCTTTACTTAAATATTGATTAAAGACAAAACAAATCATGGTGATATTATTCTACAACAACATGCTCCAACATTTCTTCCTGAGTAGATTCCTCGAATATCACCGCCAGTAATTGGCATGTAATCATTCTAGCACTATTCAGTTGCTGCCTAAAACCTGCATTCCAAAAGTGAAACAAACATTACAACAAACAGTGCAATAAAATCGGTTAAGAGCTAAAAAATGTCACACGATGCTAGAATAAACTGTTTGAGTTGTATCAATTGAACATCTCCCACCCAATATAGCCAATGATTCATATCTTCACTGTCCACCCTGGATTATCAGTCGATTAGGAAGGTTGATTCGAAATATTTTCCATAAATAAGTCTAATGGACGATCTCTCTGTGATTTGGCTAATCGAATCAATTTTAAAAATGGAACCATTGTTCTACCTAACTAATTTATCCAAACGGTGGGTCAATTCTTCTGCCAAAATTTATAGAAAACTATTCGAGAACTGCCATCTCATCCAGCTATCATAAATCATGGTCTCTTCTCTACACTTCCCAGTCTTCTTAGATTTGAGTCACTTGATTGAGAGAGGTAGGAAGGTGAGACTCTTTACTCGTATCTTCACCCATTCTTTCCTTCTATTGTTTGCCAAGGGATGATGCCCGACTGGTTTTTGAGAGAATCGATTTAGTTTTTTTCTCTGAACATTGGACATAATTTGAAAGTTTAGCCATTCATTAGGGTGTACGACGTAGGCACAATGGAAATCTAAACTTAACGATAATTGATGAAGTTTTTGAGTCAAAATTTTTCTCTAGTTTGCCAAGATTGCATCGTTGGCCCGACATCTATCCTAGGACTACAAATGTCCTTCGTCTTGAGATGTGTTGTGGATGGATCTATCAAATAAAGGATATCAGATGATCATTTTTGAAAAAGCTTTGGCTAACGGTCAAAATGAATTCGCCCTGAGCATACAATCCTTACGGAACACTCCACATTATGTGATGGTAAAGCCAAGCTGCCCTACGTCAGTTTTTGCATTATGCATCTTCTTCCAGTCAAACAAGACCGACATTCCTTGTGCATTATCAACATGACCGAGGCCATTATCCAGACGCATTACAAGAAAGTGGGCGATGGGGTGGATCTTTGTATCCTCCGGCTTGATTTTTTGTGCAGGTTGTGCAAGAAGGCAACCCACACTACTAAGTGAAACACTCTCACACGTTAAACTTGATAAACTTGCTCGATATTGCGTAGCTCACAATGCACTTGCTTATGCAATGAATGATGAATTTTCTTGAGTTTTGTATCAGTAGACAACTTCAACATGATAGGGAGGGGGCAGTACACTGTCGTTACATTCAAAAACACATTGGGATCATGTCTTAGAAGAGATGGTGAGGCTTGCAAAGTATTTTCATCAGAAAAAAAACTAAAAATTGGCCCAAGAGCTTTATGTCGATCCTTGTGCCTATGTTGGATTTTATGCAGAAAGATGATTCTTTTCTCATGCTAACTGAATATCTCTATTATACACAATGCTTCATTACACTAATTTTTTTTATGCCAGTATCGTTTGCTTGATGATTGTTACTAGATGATTTGGAACACTATGCTTCGAAAAATTCATTATATCTAACGATGTCCAGGTCTGATCATACAACAACGCAACTGTGTTTAACACAGCAAATCGATTTCCCATTTCTTGCATAACTTTGACAGTGAATCTAAGTAGCATATTTACACTTTCCGAACTTTCATGGCTTGAAGATTTGCTGAAAATAAAACCATAGTGCCCTTACACGCTTTGTAATGAATGCCGAAGAATGCACATCTGACTTTGATTTTGAGTGCTTTATTTTTTTTCTCTTTGCATTTTCTTTTCATGTGGATTATCAGAATAAAACTAAACCATAAAAAATATAAAACTATGAATGGAAAATACATAAAAATTGTAAAATTATGAAAATTACAAATGGACCTTTCATTCACTTCCTGAAAATAATAGGAATGCATGTTTTTTTTTACGCTTCACGATAATTTGTTTTCTTCAAAGTCACTTTGACAACAATCAACGAGAAAAATAGCAAATGCGAGAGGTAAAACTGCACTTTATTTTTGAAATTTAATTTTCTCCCCTTCGTACTAATTTCTGCAGTTTACAGTGATCTCACATGTTTGAATGCAAGTTTAGTACTAATGTTTTTCAGGTTCAACGACCATCAATTTCACTGTTGAAGAGATTTTTCATGAATAGCAACATTTTTCAGAAAAACATGCTTTGATAAACCGTTTGAAGTAGTTGATCTTCATTATACATTTCATGACGATGTTGTTACACATGTATTTTACATGTTGTTACACGTGTTACATGTTGTTACACATGTATTACATGTTGTTACACATGTATTGTACATGTTGTTCCTCTTGTATTTGTAACATTTTGTTACTACACCTATTCATAAACCATTTTGCATCATGATATGCTTACCTAAATTACTCCTTGTCAATACATTGAGCATCCCTGTGTTGAAACCATCTTCCATTTCCTTATCCATCATGACTTCGCACATCCCTATCTTTCTGAGTTGCATTCATCATTTCCTTTATCTTTTTCAGTTCATTTTTTCCTTTCCAATTTTCCTTCTAAATAAAGCAAACTCCCTTCCATGATTACATTGCCTTGCCATACACACTATTTCTACTGAGATCTATCTTTTAGTCCTACCAATATTTTTATAAAAACTCACGCTGATTGATGTGGGATTCCTTAAGGCCCACCTTTCAACAATCTTGCCCCATCGACCTCAACACTTTATCTGGGAAATAGACTAGAGTCCATTTTCAGTACCTAGAGGCTTGCATGCCTTAATGGCAAGTTCTCTCACTGACGATCATGGGAATACATCAATGTTCCTTGATCATCAGATCTTGCAAGTGGCTCGACCTCAGCACATCCATTCGCACTTCACAAGATTTACTCGAGTACCTTGGCTCTCATTGACATCAATGGTGAGTTGCCTCACATTGGTTAATGACATTCATCAATGGTCAGTAATCCAATGAGTTTTCTTCTTGCTCGACATCAACACATCCTTTCACATGATTAGAATTGTACCATCAGGTTTGTAGCAGGTGAAGACTATATACTTTTTTCTGGCTCCCTCAGCAGTAACAATAGCATGACTTCAACTATATGAGAGTACTACCGTCCACTTTCATACTTCCTCTTTTCCATGATTCATCAACAACAGTTCATATCCCTCCACTTCGCATTCTTTCATTCAACAGTTACAGTAGTTGCAGTTACCATAGTTACAGTACAACAGTGCAACTACAACTGCAGTTACATTTTCATGATCTTGCAGCAGTGACACCTTCCATCTTCCAACAGTCACAGTCACATATTCTTTGCTCCAGCAGTTGCAGCTACAACACCAGTCATGTTTTCCTGATCCAACAACCGCAACAGCTACATTTCTATTTCACAATTCATCTACTTTTTGGGTGAGTGGAGGTATGTTGTTTTCTAAGCTTTAATCACACAATTCCTTATATGTTGACTTGAATATTTTGGAAAATTTCCTCGCTATGCTCTCTTTCCTTCCATGACCTACACTAAGTTACA
>ML788044.1:583260-605944 GCA_009831015.1 Picea engelmannii
AATGTATAAATGGATTCAATGTGAAAAATCTCTAGGGCATTCAATTTATATAGGCTTAACTACTCAAATTTGTAAATACAACAATTTCTCGATGGACTTTTTGCAAAATTAAATGGATAATATGGTTGGAAAACAACCAAAACATAGAACATTTAGACTATGGCTTTAGTTGGAATTGCATATTTTAGTGGTTTTTTAGGGTACGCCCTGGGTTTTTGAGGGTTTTTTAGGGCGCTAAGTCTATTTATATATATTCAAAAACGTGATTTGAGCATTGTAAAATTGCAATTTCGTCAACAATCATGTTGCGAAACTCAGATGACCATAAAAAATAAAAAAATATAAAACGTTTTGACTACTCATAAAATTTTATCAGTTCACACCTAAACACTTAAAAAACAAACACTTACAGTAAATCTATATTACGTATTGATATATATTATTTCATTTAAAGATATTAAATACAAAATATATATTACAACATATGCATGCCAATGTATAATTATTTTGTAGGTTGGACTTGTTACGTAGAAGAAACATAAACACAACAAGATTCAATGGCAAATAAATAAAACCAACACTAAGAGATCACAACAAACAAAAAATGAATTTACATGGAAAAAACCTTCTAAGGGAAAAAACCATGGGGCAATGATAATCGATATTCTTATTATTCAAGGGAGAATTACAATAGTCGAATTACAGGCTTACAATCTTCCTCACACTCTCATCCCACACACTGCACTACACTACTTTGTTTTATGCCTCTTCTTACACCTCTACATGTATGCATAGATGTATAGTATCTATTAGATAGTTAGACAAATTTATTACAACTTGATCCACTAGTTACACAAACTTATCACTGTAGTGTGCATGCATGCACATTCTATTTTTAGTTGACACGGTGTGCATGCATCCACATGGGAAATTAGTTGGTAGTTTCAACAATATCCACCTTGACTATATCATGCCCAAATTAATTCATCAACTTTTATGCAATCCAAGAGAATCCAAACATCATCGTAACTTCTCTAACAAAATGGGGTTCATGAACATGTCTACAGAATTCACTTTTGTATGGACCTTTTCCAGAGCCACTCCCCCTTCATCAACAATTTGTCTTACAAAATGGTATTTAATAGAAACATTCTTTGTATTACTATGATAAGTTGGATTTATAGCCAAATGAATAACACTTTGACTATCACATAATACTTTCACCTTGTCCTGCATCCTTCCAAACTCACCCAACAAAACTTTTAACCAAATTGCCTCCTTGCATGCATGTGAGGAAGCCATATATTTGTCCTCAGTAGTGGATAAAGCAACTACGTTTTGAAGCTTTGACATCCAACTAGCAGGTCTTGTAAGAGTAAAGACATATCCTGAAGTGGATCTCCTTTTATCCAAGTCACTTGCAAAATCTGAATTGCCATAACCACAAACCGAATCACTAGAACCATCATATGTGATAGAATAATTACTTGTGACCCTAAGATACTGAAGCACCCATTTCACTTCTTCCCAACTCTCTTTACCTAGATTTTCCATATATCTACTAACAACACCAACTGCATGTGGAATATATGGTCTAGTACTCACCATCGCATACATCAAACTTCCTACTGCATTTGCATATGGTACACGAGACATATAATCCTTTTCTTCGTCATTACTAGAACATAAAATTGAAGAAAGCTTGAAATGGTAAGCCAAGGGTATTTGTACATGTTTCACATTATTCATACCAAATCTCATAACTATTTTCTCCACATACTTCTGTTGTGATAACCGCAACTTACCATTTTTCATATCTTTATATATCTACATGCCCAAGATTGTTTTTGTTTCTCCTAGATCCTTCATATCAAACATCCTAGCCAACCGATCCTTTAACCTGTTGATTTCGACCATGCTTTTTCTTGCAACAAGCATATCATTAACATATAACACCAAAATAATGAATATGACATTTTCCTACTTTTTAAAGTAAACATAATGATCATATTCACTTCTTGTAAAATTTTGGCTCAACACATGAAGGAATCAAACTTCTTGTACCATTGCCCGGGAGACTACCTCGGGCCATACAATGACTTCTTGAGTTTGCAAACAAACCTCTTATTTTGATCCTGAAAAAACCCTTGTGGTTGTTTCATATATATATCCTCATCTAAATTTCCATGTAGAAACATTGTTTTAACATCTAGTTTCTCTAACTCAATATCGAGTAAATCAACTAGTGCTAACAAAACATGAATTGAAACAAGCTTCACAACTAGTGAAAATATTTCATGAAAATCAATACCTTCTTTTCGATAATACCCTTTTTCTACCAGTCTTACTTTATACCTTTCAGCTTTATCATCAACACCCTTTTTCATTTTGTAGACCCACTTGCAACCGACAACCTTCCTGTCCTTTCGAAGTTCTACCAGGCCCCATGTTTTATTCCTCTCTAAGGAATCCATTTCTTCTTTCATAGCTTCTTTCCACTTAACACTTTCAGATACCTTCATTGCTTCCTAATAAAAACTAGATTCTCCATCATTAGAAACCAAAGCCACAGATGAAACATAATTGTCATACCTTGTAGGAGGATTCCTTACCCATGTAGATCTCCATAGAGATGGTTGAGGCATATCCATAGTTTCCTGGATATTTTCTACATCTTCATATTCTTCTTCTTCTAGAACTTCTTCATGCTCCTCCTTTTTTGAATACGAATGAGTCTCCAACTAATTTTTTTGAAATTGCAGTACCTATTCTTGTCTCACATCAACATCTACCAGGTTTGATTTTATGAGTGAGGATTCATCAAATACTACATCTTTGCTTATGATGAGTTTGTGGGAAGTAGGATCCCACAATATGTACCCCTTAACTCTATCACCATAACCAACAAAGACATATTTCTTTGATCTAGGATCTAACTTAGAACGTTGATATTTAGAAATAAGAGCATAAGCATCACAACCAAATATTATCATATTTGAATAATCACACAAATGACATCTCCATACCTCTTCTGGAATCTTATAATTTATTGCAGTTGATTGCGACCGATTGATCATATAACATGCTGTGAGAACTATTTTTTCCCACAATTCCTGCTACAACTTGGAATTATTGATCATGCTCCTTGCTCTCTCTAGAAGAGTCATATTCATGCATTCAACAACACCATTTTGTTGAGTATAAATTGTGGTCTTATGTCTTTCGATCCCAACTTCTTTGAAATAGTTTTCAAATTCCACTTATCTTTTCTTATCTTCATTATCTTTTCTTAAACACTTGATTGACCTGTTAATGCTCTTTTCAACCAAAGCTCTGAATTTCCTAAAAGTATTAAATACATCATCTTTTCTTTTAAGTAAATAGATCCACACCTTTCTAGAGTAATCATCTATAAATGTCACAAAATATGACGATCCTCCAAAAGAAAATGTAGGGGATGGCCCCCAAACATCTGAATGAATGTAATCAAGGATACATTTGATTATATGTCTTCTTGTTTTAAACTTCTATCTACATTGTTTTCCAAAAACACAATACTTGCAGAAATTCAAATTCAGAAACTTTAAACTTGGAAGTGACTTACTATCAACCAGTACCTTAAGCCCTTTCTCGCTCATATGACCCAAACGATGATGCCATAAACAAGTAGAGTCACTTGCACCTTCAGATGCTACCATTGCTTGATTTATTTCGATCCTTCCATCAAGATGATAAAGGTTTTCGATCCTCTTTTCTTTCATGACTACTAAGATGCCTTTGAAAACCTTCAATACTCCACCTTGAGATGTACACTTATAACTAACATAATTTAGAACTCCCAAAGATATTAAATTTTTTCTAAGTTTGGGTACATGCCTCACATCTATTAAAGTTCTTACAATACCATCATACATTTAAATCCAAATGCTACCCACCCCAACAATTTTACAAGAAAAATCATTTCCCATAAAAACAACACCATCATCAATAGATTGGTAAGTTGAGAACCAATTTCTATGAAAACACATGTGTCTAGATGCACCGGAATATAAAAACCAATGTTGATGTTGTTGTGAAACATCACAAGTAGATAATACCTCATAAACCATACTTGAACATGAACTTGAACCTGAAATTGTTTCAATTGAATTAGCTTCCTTTGCTTCCTTTATAGAGTTCTCTTTGGATGCTTTTTGTCTTTTCCAACAATCCTTCTTGAGATGCCCAGATTTTCCACAAAACCAAATTTTTTCTTACCATTCTTTCCTCTTGACTTAGATATTGATGTACCTCTATGATCTTTCCCTCTTTCTGTAGATCGACCTCTTACCACCATTGCTTCTGCTATTGAGGTTTCTTTACTCGATCTTCTCTTCATTTCCTCAGTCAACAATGCTCCCACAACAATATCATAATCAATGGTGTTTGTTGTGCTAAACCACATAGATGTGACCAAATGATCCCAAGATTCAGGTACTGAACACAGTAGTGTGACGGCTTTGTCCTTATCTTCATATTTTACATCCATACTAGTTAATTGACAAATCAAGGTATTGAAAATATTTAAATGATGGAAAATTTTTGTGCCTTCTTTCATCTGTAAGCTATACAACTTCCTCTTCAAGAAGATTTTGTTCGTCAAGGACTTTGTCATATAAAGACTTTCCGGTTTGTTCTACAAGCTTGTTGTTGCTCCTCTCTAACAATGTTAACAAAACTTCATCTTCCAGATATAGATGGATGGTACTAAGAGCTCTTACATCCAGATCTTCCCAGTCCTCATATTTTATGCTTGTCGATTTATTTCTCTTTCCCACCAACGCCTTTTGCAATCCTTGTTGCACAAGTAGATCCCACATCTTGAGCTTCCACAACTCAAAATTATTCTTTTCGTTGAATTTATCCACCTCAAACTTTGAACTCTGTACCTTTAACATTTGCACAATATGCCCAAAAAAAATGGAGCTTATAATAAACCAAGCTCTTTATAATATGTGGAGGAATCAATATTAAAGTTCAAGGTTGAACATAAAAAGGTTTATTTCAAAAAATATTTAATATATATCTTTTAAAACCTTTTTCACTAAAAAAATAAAACATCCACCTCTTAAAGGTGAACCTCCACCCATTTATAAAATCGATTGTGCATAACAAAAAGTCAACCAATCCTTTATTAAATAATAATAATAATAATCTATTTTTAAGGTCACGACCAAGACAGACACCAAATTGGTGTATGAGACCCCCTCCACCTAATGATTTGACTAGTAAATTCTACGGAGGTATACATACCCTACCCCCTCTGGATTTGAACTTGTGACCTCTTAGGAGAAAAAACATGTTCTTAACTATTAGGTGATCCAGGAGGCTCCCCAGGTCTAGAAAATGCTCAAAAATGAAAGTTGTAGGAATTGGATGAAACCAATTCCATTGCGACTGGCTCATCACGTTGATTCCAACCATATATTTACTTCCTCAAACGGACGTCGTATGCGAGAGTTATCACAGTCTAATCGTTTTCCCAAATAAGTGAAAGGTCAACATGCAAAAAGTCAATGATGACGTCATGATGACATCATCATGCTGACATAGCATTGAGACACATGGTAGCACAACAACAGGATGATTCAGCAGATGACACTGGACAAATCCCGCTTTGACAAGTGGCACATTCATGGACCAATGAAAGGGGGCCACGTGGCCGAGACATGGGCTGCCACATGGCACCCCATCATTCGTTGGTTGGGAAAAACATTTTGGAGCTCATGGGATTTGATCCGATGACCTGTTGGTAGAGGAAATTCCCTGGGGAAGGTTGAATATGTAGTATAACAGATATAAAAAGTATGCATAAGAGAAATAAAATGCTAGAAATGGCAGAATAACATCAATATAATCAGAATAATCACCACAATAACACTGAAATGATATAAGAATAACAACAGAAATAACACTTTGATTCTGAGAGAAATGTTCATGGGCCTCTTCGAGGGGGTAACCTCCAGTCGAGCAGAGCTCTATTACAATAATCTATAAGCTAGGGTTGTCATACCCTTGCCTCCTATTTATACTAAATATGTTTATCAAAAGAAGCATCTAGAGGAAGATCCTTCTAGAAGCGGAAGCTTCTATTAGGTCTTCTTACATTCGACTTATCCTATTTTATTGCAAGGCCTTATTAATATTGACCTTTATTACATCTGAATATATTGTTCTACCTATGTGTGGGTTAGGACCCTAACATGTCATCCCCCTTAAAAACAACCTTTTCCTCAAGGCTTGAGATGTGGAAATTGTTGCAGAATGGTATCTGGTTCCCAAGTGGCATTTGTTGGAGTTGTATATTTCCATTGGATTAACACTTCCTTGATGGTTCTCTGATGCAGGTGATGCTCACGGTGGTCCAAAATTTCTTGTGGTGGTAGCCAAATGGATCCTTCTTCGGCTAACTTGGGAAGGTTGATTTGAATTTGGCACTTGGTTTTGATCATCTTCTTTAAGTAGGAAACATGAAAAACAAGATGTAGCTTCGAATGAATGGGAAAAACTAACTAATAGGCCACCTGTCCCACACGCTTGATAACTATATAAGACCATAAAATTTGGGTGCTAGATTCTGAGAATGCTCGGCCTTGAGGGAATTTTGCTTGTAATGTTGCAGGCGAAGAAACACTTGATCCCCTTCTTCAAATTGACGTTCAGAATGACCTTCATCTGCTTGTTTCTTCATGAGATTCTGTACCATGAATAAATTCTCTTTGAGGGTACAAAGAATAGCCTCTCGAACTGTAAGTGTTTGGTCAACCGCCTGGACCTTCGAGACAGCAGATAAGTATGAGAGAACTGAAGGTGGCTTCTGTCCATATACCGCTTCAAAAGGAGTCATGCGTGTAGATGTATGGTATGAAGTGTTGTACCACCATTCAGCTAGGGGTAACCATTGAGCCCACTGATTTTTCTTTTCTGAGGCAAAACACCTCAAATATGTTTCCAAACACTTGTTGACAACTTTTGTTTGACCATCAGTCTGGGGATGATAAGCTGTATTGAGATGAAATTGGGTGCCTTGTAGCTTGAACAATTCTTGCCAAAAATTTCTTGTGAAAGTTGGGTCGTGATCAGAAACAATAGAGTGTGGCATGCCATGAATCTTGAAGACCTGGTCCATGAAAATTTGAGCCACCGTGGATGCTGTAAATGGGTGTTGAAGAGTGAAAAAATGAGCATACTTGGAAAGGCAATCAACAACCACCATGATGACTGATTTATTTCCCAATTTGGGTAAGCCTGTAATAAAATCCATAGATATGTCCTTCCAAATAGCAGGTGGAATCAGGAGCGGTTGTAGTGTGCCCAGAGATTTGACTGTTTGTCCCTTGTTGCGTTGACAGAAATCACATTCGGTGACAAAATTACTAATGTCATGTTTCATACCATCCCAGAAAAAAGAACGTTTGACCCTGTCATAGGTTTTGGTGAACCTGGAGTGCCCCTCTATTAGTGTAGCATGAAGCTCAAAAAGCACCATGGATTTAAGCTTTGATTGTTTACTTAAATACAAACAACCTTTGTATCGAAGCTCATCATGGAGCCAAGAGTACCCTGGGGAAGCTGGAGCACTAGACTGCAATTGTTGGATCAGCTGCAAACTTTTGGGATCTTGTAGCCATTCCTGGAAAACGGCTTGGAGCCAATCTGGTACAATGAAGGAGAGAGAAAAAAGGGATCCTTCATCTTCATATTTGCGGGAAAGTGCATCCACAACCACATTTTATTTTCCTTTCTTGTAAATGATCTCATAATCATAGCCAAATAGCTTAGTTACCCATTTTTGTTGCTCCGGGGAGGAAATGTGTTGTTCCAGAAAATACTTGAGGCTTTGATGGTCTGTCTTAATTTGGAAGCATTGCCCCAATAGATAAGGGCGCCACAAATCAACGACATGAAAAATATCCAACATTTCCTTTTCATAGATAGATTTGCCCATATTTCTTTCAGATAGTTGCTTGTTGGTAAAGGCCAAAGGTCGACCCTCTTGCATAAGGACAACACCAATTCCTTTCCCTGAAGCATCACATTCCAAGACAAAGGTCTTTGTGAAATCAGGAAGGGCCAGGACTGGTGTGGTGCACATGGCCATATTCAAGGTTTGAAAAGCTTGAGAAGTAGCTGGAGTCCAAGTGAAAGAGTACTTTTTTAGGAGAGCAGTGAGAGGTGTTGCAATCTTTCCGTAATTCTTAACAAACTTGCAATAATAACCTATTAAGACTAGAAATCCATGCAATCTTTTGAGAGTCTTTGGGTGAGGCCAGTCTTGCATAGCTTCAATCTTTTTAGGATCCACCCTGACGCCGTCCTTGCCAACTAGATGACCCAAGTACTCTACTTCTAAGGCGCAAAAAGCACATTTAGACTGTTTCAGGAAAAGTTGGTGCTGAGAGAGTAGATGGAGAACTCGATCCACATGAGAAAAATGTTTTGTCCAGGTTTTTCTATAGATGAGGATATCATCAAAGAAAACTAAGACAAAATGACGAAGAAAAGGATGAAAGACATGATTCATGAGGCTTTGGAAGGTGGAGGGGGCATTACACAAGCCAAAGGGCATGACCAAAAAATCATAGTGTCCCTCATGAGTTCTAAAGGTAGTCTTGGGAATGTCTGCCTCTTTCATACGTATCTAGTGGTAGCCCGAACAAAGATCAAGTTTAGTAAAGAATTGGGCACCACTCATTTCATACAAGAGTTCATCAATGACATGAATGGGAAAATTGCCTTTACTGATAAGTTTTTTGATCGCACGGAAGTCAGGACACATTCACCAAGAACCTTATTTCTTTAGGACCATGACCATAGGATAAGAGTAGGGGCTCATACTAGGGCGGATAATGCCTGCATTAAGGAGTTCTTGGACCATTTTCTCAATTTCATTTTTTTGGGAAAAGGGGTGACAATACGTACATATATTGGGAGGAAGGCTTCCAGGTACAAGGGGAATGGAATGATCATGAACACCACGTGAAGGAGGGAGTCCTCGGGGAGTGGAAAAGACCACTTGATGTTTAGAAAGGATGGCTTGGAGGTCTTGCGGCACCGAGGGTATTTTTGTTGCTTGTATGGCATGGAGTTGAGAAATAACACCAGAATGACCCTTTTTGAGCAGCTTTTCCATGCGATGGGAACTAATGATCTCAGGTGAATCAAAAGTGATTCCTTGGAACTTATATTGGTGGCCCTCCTAGTCAAATTGCATGGTTAATTCCTTAAAATCCATGAAAATGGGACCCAAAGTACTTATCCAGTCTGCACCCAACAGAATGTCACAACCGCCCATGTTGATAGCAAACATATGAGATTTCAGGTGGTAGTCACCAATTTGGAGACACACATTTTCACAATGCCCTCCACATTTCATAGAGCCATTGTTGGCAATCATGATTTGGAAATTATTGATGGCATGGATGTACCAATGATTTTATTGGGCAATGCAGCGATGAATAAAATTATGGGTGCTTCCACTATCAACTAGAATGGTGACCTTTCGATGCTTGATGTAACCGATTAGCTTGAGGGTTTGGGGAGCAGAGAATCCAATGAGAGCATTGAGGGAAATGACTGGTTCTACTTCGGGAGGGTCTGAGGGAGGGGTTATGTCGGGGGTTTCAAGTGACTCAGACACAAGGGGAGTTACAACATCCTCTTCCGAAATATCCTCGGAGATGGCCATAAAAAGATTTGTTTCCTTACACTTGTGGCCTGGGAAATATTTGTCATCACAATTATAACAAAGGCCTTTGAGTTGGCGTTCAACCATTTCATCCCTGGTCAATTTTTGGATCTTTAGTGGAGCGGAGGGAGGAGTGGGATTTACTAGTTTAGGGTGAGGGATAAAGGAGGGTTTCCGGTTTTGAGAAGATACAACATGTTATGCTTCTTTATCTCTTTTAGTAGCCTCCACCCAACTCTGAGGCCGAGCCATGAGGACATGGGCTCAAATCTCATCATTGAGGCTACTGATAAAACATTCTCGAAAAAAGGCATCAGGCATGCCCTCTGTCCAAAAATCCAGGCACTCAAAGGAATCTATGAAGTCTTCCACTATTCTTGATTGTTTCAACTTTGTCAAATAGCCCAAATGGTTGGTGTCAGTGTCAAAGCATTCATAAAGCTCTGCCACAAAGTGTGTCCAATCAATATACCCTTGACGAGAAGGTTTTCTCCATTGCCACCATTGCCAACGTTCTTGATCTAGATGGAGAACACCATACCGAAGTTTGGCCAAGTCATCTGTAATGTTGTATAAAGAGAAATAATGTTCCATTTGGGTTACCCAACCAGTGGGGTTCGAGCCATCAAATTTGGTCACATCCACCCGCAAAAGGCGTAGGTCACGTTGAAAGTAATGGTTCTGAAAGTTATGGGAATGGGAGGAATGTTCACCTTCAGTATGTGGAGGTGAGGAAGAGGAAGGGTTATCTGTAGGGATATGCAGTTTGGTGCAGAGTGCCGAAAAGACAGATTCAAGCTGGGTGGTGAGGTCTTGTTTGATTTCCTCCATTGAGGACTACATGGTTGTATTGATGGCGACAACATTGGCACTAAGTTGTTTCACTTCTTGTTGGGTCTCAATGAGACTAGATTGCAAGGTGTTGAAGCGAGCTTCCAAGTCTTGGCTATGGGTATAGGCCATGAGGATGGAGGAACTGAAAAGGGGTGGGCGGGGTCAATTTTTTTTTCCAAAAAATGATATGTATGAATGTGATAAGGGCGAAGAGATGAATCCAATGGAATAGGTCTCAAATAATGGTGAAAAAAATTCCAGACTTAATTTTTTTATTTTTTTTATTTTTACACCTGTGGAGTTATACTTCGGTCTGAAGAATAATGCAGAGAGGAAATTCCCAAATGCTTAACCAGAAAGAAATGTGTATTTACTTGGAAACCCAAACACAATTGCGTGCCAATAGATCTTGTCTGTTTTAATTTGTTTAAGTTTCTGTCCCCAAGGGTTAGGTATTCAAGGGTTCTACAGACAAGGGTTTGCCCTGTGATATAGGTCTCTGATATACGTGCAGGGTCCAACAGTAGTACTCGACTCAATATCTAAGGGCACTAACGAAGGAGGATAGATCGTACCCTTTGTCGTACTACCCGACTACCCATGTACTAGAGAGTATCTTCCCGAGTGATGTTCTTAGTGGCACTATAGTAGTCAGGCGATCGATCAGTTTATCTAAAGAGGGCTTATGTAAATCTAGGTCGATCCGTACACAGGTGTTTTCTGATGCACTACCACTCGAAGGGGTACCAACAGGGGTTACAAGGGTGGCCAACAGATGTGCGCTTAAGAACCACTTGTATTTCCTGCGTGTATGAATCTATCAACCGTGGGTTTATGTGCGTAATGACAGATCTCTATGGCTTAAAGACATCGGAATACATCTCTACACTGGAAAAAAAATTTACCCACAATTTCTGCCAAGGAAAGTGCTTTGATACCACTTGTAGTATACCAGATATAAAAAGTATGAAGAACAGAAATAAAATGCTAGAAATGGCAAAATAACAACAATATAACTAGAATATTCACCACAATAACACTGAAAATGATATAAGAATAACAACAGAAATAACACTTTGATTTTGAGAGCAATGTTCATGAGCCTCTTCGAGGGTGAAACCTCCAGTCGAGTAGAGATCTATTACAATAATCTCCAAGCTAGGGTTCTCATACCCTCAACTCCTATTTATACTAAATATGTCTATCAAAAGAAGCATCTAGAAGAAGATCCTTCTAGAAACAGAAGCTTCTATTAGGTCTTCTTACATTCGACTTATTCTATTTTATTGCAAGGCCTTATTAATATTGACCTTTATTACATCCGAATATATTGTTCTACCTATGTGAGGGTTAGGACCCTAACATAATAGCCAATGCACCTTGGGTGGGGCTTGTTATTACAAGTCCATTTTAAAATATTTAAAATGTTGTTTATGTCAAATCGAAGGCGGAAGGGTGTTGGGGCCTAGGCCCAACCCGCAGACTTATCGTTACATGTATAACCATAAATTAAAAGGACGCAGACACAATATGTCAACCACCGACAGGCTTTGTGCTATGGACTCGGGGCTACGTCATGTTTTGGGGGGCTATAACCACCTGTTAGGCGCGTGTATAGGGGTGTGGTCCTATGTATTTATGCCACATGACCTATGATTGTGGGAAAAGGGCCAGCGCGCAGCCCTTAGGGGCTAGTGCTTGGCCCCATTATATTCCATGTCCTATTTTGTAGCATGCGCCCAACCCTAAGGGGCTAAGTTTGATTTTGTTACACATATGGGTCTTTTTACCTATAGTTTGGCCCAGATTGGGCGTTTTTGGAGATTTCTTAGCCATTTGGAGGGGGATTTGATCCCAAAAAGAGGCCAGATCTTTGTGGGAAGTTGGGATTCTCCAATTGAGCCTAAAAACTATATAAACCAGGTTTATTAAGCTTTAGAGGGTACTTTGGATGTAGGGAATGTAAAGAAGAGTTGGAGTTTTTGGTCCATTTCTCATGTTTTGAGGGGCATTTTGTCATGTTTTGAGAGGAGTTTGTTGAAGCATGTATGCATATTCACAAGGATTTCTTGTACAACAGATCATAAGCCTATTTGTAACATCAAGGAGCCATTGTAAAGGGAACTTGAGCATTTGAAGATCAATAAATAAGTCCTCTACTTGGAAGCGGGCCTGGAGACATAGCCACATATTGGTGAACTTCGTTATCAAGTTCTTGTTGTCTTTGTCTCTTTCTTATTGTTGTTCACTTCTCTTAATTGAAACATGGTTATTAATGGATGAACTCTTTAATCATTCATGAGCATCTTATTAATGTCAATTTGTTAATTAATTCCTTCCATTTTTGGATCAAGTATTTTGGTATCAGAGATTTTGGTTGTTTTGGAAGGTTTAACAAGTGCAGGATTGGATGATCACAAGATCCAAAACTTGGAGAGGAGAAGGATCATTGGTTGAATGTATCCTGAGATAGAACGAGTTTTGAGGAAGAAAATAATGGCTTCAGAAGGAGAACTTTCTCCACGAACCAAGAAGCTCGAAGATGCACTTTTCTCCATGTTAGAAATGGTCAAAGTGTTATATGATGATTTCTTGGAGAGAAAGAAACCAGTTTTGGGAGAAATTTTAATGAAGGGAAAAAGTGAAGGGAAGGGAGAATCTTCAAAGCCTCCTCCTACACCACCTTCACCACCATCTTCTCCTTCTTCTTCTTCAAGTTCTACTTCAAATGATAGTTCTCATTCTACAACATCTACCATACAAAAACAAACACATAAGCATAAGTCTAATATGCCTTTGTTAAAACTTGATGTTAAGTTTGAGTTGCCTTTATATGATGGAGAACTAAATGCGGAAAAGTTAGATAATTGGATAAGACAAATTGAAGTGTATTGTAGGATACAAAAAAATCATAGATGAGGAGACTATGATCCAACTTGCTAGTCTCAATATGGGAGGAACCGTCCTTGTGTGGTGGGAAAGCAGGACAAAACAGGATCTTAAAATGTTTGGTAAAACTCTCTCTTCATGGATTTATTTTACATCCACTTTACGAAAGCAATTTTATCCTCTAGCTTACATGAAACAAGCTATTATGTCATGGCATAACTTTAGATAGTTAAAAGGACAAACTGTTCAAAGTTATACATAGGAGTTTTGAAAAAGAGCTTTATTGTTGGGAATACCATTGGATACTCAAGAGACATTGCTTAAGTATATAGGTGGTTTGCATAGTTATTTGCGACATACCATCCTTATGTTTAATCCAACTAGTTTAGATGAGGTGTGTGTGCAAACGACTCATCTTTAATCTAGAGGCAAGAACGTAAATGTTGATTTTGTAAAACCATTTAAACCTACTGAAGGAAAATTTAAGGGAAAGGGTAAAGAGAAGTTCAAAGGGAAAAAAACTAATACAGTGAAGAAGGAAAAACCTACATGCACTCATTGTAAGAAAGAAGGCCATAGTGAGGATCGTTGTTGGATCCTTCACCCAGAGTTGAAACCAACAAAGTTCAGGAATAAAGGGAAGCCAAATACTACTGCAACAACTCAAACAGATTTGGGGTCGGATTCGGGAGATGAGACAAAGGTCACAGTCACGGGAATCAAAGGTAAAAATTTTGAAGCTAGTACAAGTTCTTCAATTTAGTCTTTAAAAGTTGATAATGAAGTTGATGAGGTCAAACAAACATAAATTTTTCACATAAGAGTAATTTCCAAACATACAAAAATTGATACTCTATTTGACAGTGGCTCACAAGTAAATTTGATATCAGAGACAATTGTTAAAAGTTGAAATTATTCACTAAACCTCATAAGAAACCATATCCTTTAGGATGGATTCATAATGATAATCAATTGCAAGTGAATAGACAATGTGTCCTAAAGTTTTCTATCAATTCACAGTTTATAGATGAAGTTGAGTTGGATGTGGTTCCACTATGTGTATGTGGTATTGTATTTGGGAGTCCATATTTGTATGATAGAAAGGCAATATTTTATCGTGAAGACAATAAGTATCAATTAACTAAAGATGGAAAAGAATATATTGTAAGGGATCATCAAAAAAATTGAATCTATCACTAATCAACTCAGGGAAAATGAAGAGAATTGTAAATGTCAGTAAGAGATATTTACTAATGGTTGTAAAAGCTAAAGTCATTGTTGGAATTTGATACTTTCAAAGATTGTGATACAAAATTGAAAGATGATTTAGTTATAATTGTTTCTGACTATGATGAGATATTTCAAGTCTCGAAAGGAATACCTCCAAAGAGACAAGTTGAACATGAGATACAGTTGTCGCAGGATGTTCCTCTTCCTAACATTGGAATGTATGGGTTATCAGTTTTGGAAAATGCAGAGATAAAGAAACAGGTACAAGAGCTGATTGAACAGGGGGTCATCAGACCAAGTGCTTCTCCATGTGGGTCACCTATCATCTTGGTGCCAAAGAAATATGGCACATGGCACATGTGCGTGGATTTTCGAGCCTTGAACAAGATCACAATAAAAAAATCGTTACCCTTTGCCTCGCATTGATGATTTATTAGATCAACTGAAACATGAGGTTTATTTTAGTAAGTTAGACTTAAGAAGTGGTTACCATCAGATCAGGGTTGCTGAACAAGATATATGGAAAAATTCTTTTAAAACAAAACAAGGATTGTTTGAATGGTTAGTGATGCCATTTGGGCTTACTAATGCACCTGTTACTTTTATGCAGTTTATGAATGATGTATTTGGGCCATTCATTGATGAGTTTGTAATAGTCTACTTAGATGATATTCTTATTTTCAGTAGGACCAGGGAAGAGCATGCCCAACATGTTAGGCATATACTTTGTGTGTTGCAAAGAGAGAAACTTTTTGTAAAGTTGTCAAAATGTGAATTTGGAAAAACATCTCTTATATATTTAGGTTACATTGTAGGGGGTGGAGATCTTAAGATTGATCCCTCTAAAGTTGAGGTCATTGTAAATTGGCCGAAGCCTACAAATATAACTAAAGTAAGAAGCTTCATGGAGGAAACACACTATTGGAGGAAGTTTATTGCAAACTTCTCTCTGATTGCAATACCTTTACATGCATTCGCAAGTGTGAAAAGAGGATTCCAGTGGGGAGGAAGCCAACATAAGGCTTTCAATACTTTGAAAGTAAATATTAGTACAACTCCTATGCTGGCATTTCCAGATCTCCAACAGTCTTTTAAAATTGAAACCAATGCAAGTGACTATGCTCTAGTACAAAGTGTTAAAACGTGGAAACATTACTTAATGGGCAAAGAAACAATAATACATACTGATCATCAACCATTATAGTACCTACAATCACAAACTAAGCTACAACAATCAAGGCATTTTAGATGGATGGGGTTCTTGCAACAATTTCATTTGGTCATCAGATATAAAAAGGGCATTCATAATAAAGTTTCTCATATGTTATCTAGGCCTCCTAGTACAATGGCTACAATCCTTAAGCACAATTCAATTACTCATGAAAGTTACATTGAACAATATGCCGATGAAAAATATTTTAAGGAAGTCTATGCAACTTTAAGTCATGGTAAAAGAGATGAAGAATTGAATTATCATATTAAAGACAAACTTTTGTATCATTTGGGAAAATTATGTATTCGAGAAAGTGAAAGAGTCCATGTAATCAGGGAGGCACATACTTCTCTTATAACAGTATATTTTGGTGTAGACAAAAAAATTGCTCAGTTACAAAGATTTTGTTATTGGCGTCGAATGCATGAAAATGTGTCTAAGTATGTAAAGGGATGTACTATGTGTGCAATAAGAAAACCAAGTAACATAAAACTAGGATTGTACGCTCCACTTCCTATTCCTTCTAGACCATGGGAAAGTGTATCTATGGATTTTGTGGGGGGATTGCCTATGTCTAGAAAAGGTCATGGTTACCTGTATGTATTTGTGGATAGGTTCAGCAATATGTGTGTTCTAATTCCTTGTAAAAATCAAGTCACAGCTGAACAAACAACTCAAATGTTCTTTGAAAATGTATGGGTTCGTTTTGGGTTACCTATTTCTATTGTATCTGATCGAGACTCCAGGTTTCTTGGGAAATTTTGGTCAAGATTGTGGGAACTTATGGACACCAAACTAAAGAAGAGAACATCATTTCATCCACAGACGGACGGGCATATAGAGGTGGTGAAAAGGACAGTAGTGCATCTACTTCGGGCATATTGCAACAAACATCCTAAGCTTTGGGATCAACAATTGTGTTATGTACAACATCTGTATAATCGAGCCAAACATTATTCTACTCAAAGATCTCCATTTGAAACATGTTTGGGGTACTTGCCAAAGTCTCCTTTGGATTTTGTCTTTGGGAAAGACATTGCAACAGAGGGACACAATGATTTGGACAAGGCTACAAAGTTCAATAAATGGATCTAATTGATTCATCAGGAAATACATGAATAGTTGGAGAAAATCCAAGCCAAGCAGAAGGCGAGGCATGACATGCATCGAGTTGATCATCAATTCAAAGCAGGAGATCAAGTCTAGTTATACATCAGCAAGGAAAGGATGCAAGGAGAAGGTAAAAATCTTAAACCAATTCATTATGTTCCTTTCAAAATTTTAGACAAGATTGGTACTAATGCTTTCCGATTAGAATTGCTTCCATATATGCAAATTTATTCACTTGTAAATGTGGAAAACTTGAGATTGTATTAGCCTCCTATGATCGAGGATCAAGGAGAGAATGTTCAGATTCCTACCATAAAATATTTTTCTCCTGAATATATGAATGAGTTGCAGGAAGACACCATTTTGGACAAAAGAGTTCGTACTTCTCGTAGGGGCGATGTGGAGTATCTTCGAGTGGGATTGAAGGGCACAAGTCCAAGTCAGGCCAAGTGGGTGGAGACCGGAAATGTGAGGAAACAATATAATCACTTATTTACCAACTGATACCACACTTTTGGTGGTCCAAAAGCTTCCAAGTGGGGAGGAATGATCCAGGAGGCTCCCTAGGTCCAGAAAATGCTCAAAAATGAAAGTTCTCGGAATTGGATGAAACCAATTCCATTGCGACTGACTCATCGCTTTGATTCTGGCCATATATTTACTTCATCAAACAGACGTCGTATGCGAGAGTTATCACTCTCTGATTGTTGCCCCATCCCACAAACTTATCGTTATACATATAACCACAACTTAAAAGGGCGCGGGTGCAATATGTCAACCAATGACAGGCTTTGTGCTATGGACTCAGGGCTACGTCGTGTTTTGGGGGGCTATAACCACCTGCTAGGCGCGCGTATAGGGGCACTGTCCTATGTATTAATGCCATATGACCTATTATTGCGGGAAAAGGGCTAGCGCGCAGCCCTTAGGGGCTGGCGCTTGGCCACATTATATTCCATGTGATGCTATTATGGAGCGCGTACCCAGCCCTAAGGGGATAAGTTTGATTTTGTTACACAGGTGGGTCTTTTTGCCTATAATTTGGTCCAGATAGGGCATTTTTGGAGATTTCTTGGTCATTTGGTGGGGGATTTGATCCCAAAACGAGGTGAGATATTTGTGGGAAGTTGGGCTTCACCAATTGAGTCTAAGAACTATATAAATCAGGCTTATTGAGCTTGAGAGGTTACTTTGGATGCATGGAATGTAAATAAGAGTTGGAGTTTTTGGCCCATTTCTCATGTTTTGAGGGGCATTTTGTCATCTTTTGAGAGGAGTTTGTTGAGGCATGTGTGCATCTGCACAATGAGGTCTTGTACAATAGATCATAATCCTTTTTGTAACAACAAGGAGCCATTGTAAAGAGAACTTGAGCATTTGAAGATCAATAAAGAGGTCCTCCACTTGGAATCGGGCCCGGAGACGTAGACACATATTGGTGAACTCCGTTATCGAGTTCTCGTTGTCTTTGTCTCTTTCTTATTGTTGTTCACTTCTCTTAATTGCAGCATGGTTATTAATGGATGAACTCTTTAATCATTCATGATCATCTTATTAATGTCATTTTGTTAATTATTTCCTTCCATTTTTGGATCATTAGGCTCATTCAGACTGTATTATATCTTCTACTTTTTGAAAAACCGCCCTTTCATATCACAATTTCATAGTCCCTTCATGTTTTCTGCAACTAACATGCCCTTTGTATGGCCTAGGGAGCGTTAAGCTCTTCACTTTTTCTATAACTAACGTGCCCCCTGTATGGCCTAGGGAGCGTTAGTCCTTGAAATTTTTGTTTTCATAAGTCTGGGACAAACTAACGCTTATGTAACTGAGCTTAGGGAGTGTGCGGGCATAAAATGACATCCACTGCAACTCCAAATTAGGGCTCTGAATTCTCCTTCTTTCCTTCATCTTCAACAACTTCAATGAAAAACTCAGGCTTGAATATCTATTTGCTCCACAAACTGCAACTCTGATACCACTTGTTGTGTAGCGGAAGCAAAACACAAGAAGATTTGGTGGAAAATAAATAAAACCAACAACAAGAGATCACAACAAACATACAATGAAAACAATCCCACAATGAACACAATATTTACGTGGAAAAACCCTTCTAAGGGAAAAAAACCCACAGGGCAATGATAATCGGTATTCTTATTATTCAAGGGAGAATTACAACATCCAAATTATAGGCTTACAATCTTCGTCACAATGTCATCCCACACACTGCACTACACTACTTTGTTTTCCGCCTGTTCTTAAACCTCTACGGGTATGCATAGATATATAGTATCTATTAGACAATTAGATAGACTGATTATAACCTTATCCACCAGTTACACAAACTAATCACTGTAGTGTGCATGCATGCACATTCTATTTTTAGCTAACACGTTGTGCATGCATTTGGATGGGAAATTAGTTGGCAGTTTCAATAGGACTCTCTTAGACCAAACCAATTAGGTAATGCAGGAATGATGGAAGATAAATGAGAACTTTATTTAAGTTCGGAAAAAAAGGATCGTTATTGAAATAAGTTGAATTTTTGGATGTAGTCGGGTGAATAATTTGAAGATGTTGTTGATTTAAAACGTTGGCTTGGCTATGGCTGAACGACAATAAATTGGCATAAAAATAAAAATTTCCTTTTTTTTTCATCTAAATTGTGAGAATTCTCGAAGGACAATGACTTAATCCCTAGAAGTTATGTCCATGGATGGTATGGCTGGGATTGATATGTGGCATAGATGGGATTGTTGGATGGGATTGATGGGTGGCATAAATGGGACTGTTGGATGGGATTGCTGGTTCTTTTTTGAAGAAGCATGACAAATCCTTCTCTTCAAAAAAAGAAGGATGAAAATTTTCATATTTCCCCTCGGTGATATATAAAAGTAAGTAGAATAACAATCCTCGCCTCATGCTCCTAAAGTTTGTTGAAGGGCAACCAATATCCATCCTGCTACACAACATTGAATGCTACAACAAGTGGATTATAGCTCGCTAGATCTGAATTGCTTTTAGATCCGATGACCTATAATCCACCTGCTGCAACATTCAATGTTGCATGGCAGGCTCAATATTGCTTGCCTTGTTGAAGGGCTTCTTGTTATAGGTCATGTTTGGAGGCTCCATTGGTTGCTCAAAAATAGAGTGTTCGTCCCTACACTCCTCACCCTCTGAATCGAGACTCCTCACCCTCTGAACCGAGACTGAAAACAATCGGCGATGAAACAATTTTCAAAAATACACTTAAACATTGTCTAGTTTAAATGTTTTAAGTTTTTTTGACTAATTATTATTGGAATCAAGCAACTTAATTGTTGGCGAAATTTCAATTTTACATTACTTAAATTGCCTTTTTGAATGTATAAATTGCTTCAACGTCTTCAAAAACCCAAGTCACTTGGAATATGTAATCTCAACCATTGAAATCTACAATTCCATCTACTCTTCTAAATTTCTTGTCCGCTTTTAAACAAAATTCATAAAAAGTGACAAAAAATAAAAACGACTACACCTTAAACATAGTTTCCATATGAAATATAGTGAAAAGACTACTATTGAAATTGGGCAATGCTATTCTTGACTAAATCACAAATTTATAGTGCTCAAATCTTGTTTTCAAATGCATATATCAATTCAGCGCCCTCAAAAACCACTTGGCATCCATTATATGCAATCTCAATCACTAAAAGCTTAGAAAAAGGTAAAATATAAAACCTTTATAGTACATCTTCTTTTGAACTGAAGAATTTGAGACTCCTAAAATTTTACATTGCATTAAGCATTGTCTAACTGTTTTACTTTTTTTTGCCCTAATCATCCAACAATTTATTGTTAATTCAAACCAAAATTAAACAGAAAATATCCAAAAAAAAACCAAAACATAAAACGTTTAAACTACTCCCATTATTTTAGTACATATGAAACTTCTATAATTCAGTGACGTGTGGAGAGACGATGACCTATAGGGTTGTCCTGCTACACAAGGACTCACTTGATATAATTTAAGTTGAATTCCTCCGACAGTATGATACATATTACCGTGTAAGAAAAACAAACTCACAGGATTAGCTTCAGTGTCATTAACTTCTGTACCAACCGCAGCATCCCGAAGGAGATTTATTGTCTTGTTTATTTCTTTATTAATATTATACAACAATTTTGTCAAAGTTGTTCACCTACAACGCGATGACGATGATCACGAATCGGCGGCCGTGGCATTAGATGCCAAAAGTAGCTGGTAGTTTTCCGTGCGTCATGTCTTTTATGATTTGTCAGTGTATGATGACAACTCGGCGGCCGTCGGCATTAAATGCCAAAAGTGTCTGCTGGTTTTCCACATTTCAGGTCTTTTATGGTTTGTCAGTGTTTCCATCCTCATCATCCTCATCCTCAGTGATTAAAACCACATTTCAGGTCTTTATGGTTTGTCAGTGTTTCCATCCTCATCATCCTCATCCTCAGTGATTTGTTGGCCAACCAATCAGACAGGGATGTAATTTGATGGACAAATTGTTTATCATTGGGCGATTTGTCTGTCAAATATATTTAAACATTTCAGAAAACTGTCAATATTTTTAGTTAAATCTGTCAAAAGAAATATCTAAATTAAATTGCGGAAACCGTCAAATCTGATGAACTATCAAATATATTTGAACATTCTAGAAAATCGTCAATATTCTTAGTTAAATCTGTCAAAACTGACATCTAAATTAAATTGCAAAACCCTCAAATTTGATGAACTGTTGGGATTTGAAATTCCAACCCTAAGACAAACTTAAATACTGGGCAGACAGTAATAAATGCTTTCAGTAACATGTTACATCATTTTGAAGTTTGAAGGTGCAGGTAACTAATGATGGTTTACAAAATTACGCCGTGCATTCATCTTTGAAGTTTGAATGTGGTATTAACTAATGACGGCTTAGAAAATGACGGCATGCGTTTGTATGTGATGGTTTAGAGGACTCATATCAGGGATATAATTAGTTTATAATTGTTTTATTATTATTTTAATATTTTTTATTTTAAAGGTTATATTTTAGTTTTTTTCTTTTTAAAGGTTTTTTTATGTGATTTTTTAAATATCTAATTTAGCTCTTAGGTTGTTTTTGATGATGTGTGGAATGTTTACTTTAAAAGTTAGACACTTCAAAGCACTTTACAAAATGAGTATTAAAGTTGTTAAAACTGATAAATTGTTTAGTTTTGAAATTCCAACTCTGATTATAACAAGGCTGCATGGCAGCGTAATTCTTGCAAACGAAGTTAGAAATCAAATATTGGAAAATGGGGTTGAATTGTAAATGACGGATATGTTGTGTGTAACATGTATATCACGGAACATGGGGCAAAAGTAAATGACACTTGGCATGTAGAGCATCATTTATTTTTTGAAAGTATATAACAAACTACAAATTTGTTCATAGTAGAAGAAAACATTTGGGAATTTAAATGCATTTACCATATGGACTAGTGAAAGATAAAAATGTATGAAGACATAAATTTAAAAGGAGATACGAAAACAATTATATTTGAAATATGTAAAAAAATAAAAGTTTGTTACATACTACTGAAAATTTTGAAATGTATATGACGTAAATGTTGTATGCAACATGTATATCACGGAACATGGGGCATAAGTAAATGACGTTTGGCATATAAAAATTGAAATG
>ML788044.1:612924-632630 GCA_009831015.1 Picea engelmannii
TTTACGAAAGCAATTTTATCCTCTAGCTTACATGAAACAAGCTATTATGTCATGGCATAACTTTAGATAGTTAAAAGGACAAACTGTTCAAAGTTATACATAGGAGTTTTGAAAAAGAGCTTTATTGTTGGGAATACCATTGGATACTCAAGAGACATTGCTTAAGTATATAGGTGGTTTGCATAGTTATTTGCGACATACCATCCTTATGTTTAATCCAACTAGTTTAGATGAGGTGTGTGTGCAAACGACTCATCTTTAATCTAGAGGCAAGAACGTAAATGTTGATTTTGTAAAACCATTTAAACCTACTGAAGGAAAATTTAAGGGAAAGGGTAAAGAGAAGTTCAAAGGGAAAAAAACTAATACAGTGAAGAAGGAAAAACCTACATGCACTCATTGTAAGAAAGAAGGCCATAGTGAGGATCGTTGTTGGATCCTTCACCCAGAGTTGAAACCAACAAAGTTCAGGAATAAAGGGAAGCCAAATACTACTGCAACAACTCAAACAGATTTGGGGTCGGATTCGGGAGATGAGACAAAGGTCACAGTCACGGGAATCAAAGGTAAAAATTTTGAAGCTAGTACAAGTTCTTCAATTTAGTCTTTAAAAGTTGATAATGAAGTTGATGAGGTCAAACAAACATAAATTTTTCACATAAGAGTAATTTCCAAACATACAAAAATTGATACTCTATTTGACAGTGGCTCACAAGTAAATTTGATATCAGAGACAATTGTTAAAAGTTGAAATTATTCACTAAACCTCATAAGAAACCATATCCTTTAGGATGGATTCATAATGATAATCAATTGCAAGTGAATAGACAATGTGTCCTAAAGTTTTCTATCAATTCACAGTTTATAGATGAAGTTGAGTTGGATGTGGTTCCACTATGTGTATGTGGTATTGTATTTGGGAGTCCATATTTGTATGATAGAAAGGCAATATTTTATCGTGAAGACAATAAGTATCAATTAACTAAAGATGGAAAAGAATATATTGTAAGGGATCATCAAAAAAATTGAATCTATCACTAATCAACTCAGGGAAAATGAAGAGAATTGTAAATGTCAGTAAGAGATATTTACTAATGGTTGTAAAAGCTAAAGTCATTGTTGGAATTTGATACTTTCAAAGATTGTGATACAAAATTGAAAGATGATTTAGTTATAATTGTTTCTGACTATGATGAGATATTTCAAGTCTCGAAAGGAATACCTCCAAAGAGACAAGTTGAACATGAGATACAGTTGTCGCAGGATGTTCCTCTTCCTAACATTGGAATGTATGGGTTATCAGTTTTGGAAAATGCAGAGATAAAGAAACAGGTACAAGAGCTGATTGAACAGGGGGTCATCAGACCAAGTGCTTCTCCATGTGGGTCACCTATCATCTTGGTGCCAAAGAAATATGGCACATGGCACATGTGCGTGGATTTTCGAGCCTTGAACAAGATCACAATAAAAAAATCGTTACCCTTTGCCTCGCATTGATGATTTATTAGATCAACTGAAACATGAGGTTTATTTTAGTAAGTTAGACTTAAGAAGTGGTTACCATCAGATCAGGGTTGCTGAACAAGATATATGGAAAAATTCTTTTAAAACAAAACAAGGATTGTTTGAATGGTTAGTGATGCCATTTGGGCTTACTAATGCACCTGTTACTTTTATGCAGTTTATGAATGATGTATTTGGGCCATTCATTGATGAGTTTGTAATAGTCTACTTAGATGATATTCTTATTTTCAGTAGGACCAGGGAAGAGCATGCCCAACATGTTAGGCATATACTTTGTGTGTTGCAAAGAGAGAAACTTTTTGTAAAGTTGTCAAAATGTGAATTTGGAAAAACATCTCTTATATATTTAGGTTACATTGTAGGGGGTGGAGATCTTAAGATTGATCCCTCTAAAGTTGAGGTCATTGTAAATTGGCCGAAGCCTACAAATATAACTAAAGTAAGAAGCTTCATGGAGGAAACACACTATTGGAGGAAGTTTATTGCAAACTTCTCTCTGATTGCAATACCTTTACATGCATTCGCAAGTGTGAAAAGAGGATTCCAGTGGGGAGGAAGCCAACATAAGGCTTTCAATACTTTGAAAGTAAATATTAGTACAACTCCTATGCTGGCATTTCCAGATCTCCAACAGTCTTTTAAAATTGAAACCAATGCAAGTGACTATGCTCTAGTACAAAGTGTTAAAACGTGGAAACATTACTTAATGGGCAAAGAAACAATAATACATACTGATCATCAACCATTATAGTACCTACAATCACAAACTAAGCTACAACAATCAAGGCATTTTAGATGGATGGGGTTCTTGCAACAATTTCATTTGGTCATCAGATATAAAAAGGGCATTCATAATAAAGTTTCTCATATGTTATCTAGGCCTCCTAGTACAATGGCTACAATCCTTAAGCACAATTCAATTACTCATGAAAGTTACATTGAACAATATGCCGATGAAAAATATTTTAAGGAAGTCTATGCAACTTTAAGTCATGGTAAAAGAGATGAAGAATTGAATTATCATATTAAAGACAAACTTTTGTATCATTTGGGAAAATTATGTATTCGAGAAAGTGAAAGAGTCCATGTAATCAGGGAGGCACATACTTCTCTTATAACAGTATATTTTGGTGTAGACAAAAAAATTGCTCAGTTACAAAGATTTTGTTATTGGCGTCGAATGCATGAAAATGTGTCTAAGTATGTAAAGGGATGTACTATGTGTGCAATAAGAAAACCAAGTAACATAAAACTAGGATTGTACGCTCCACTTCCTATTCCTTCTAGACCATGGGAAAGTGTATCTATGGATTTTGTGGGGGGATTGCCTATGTCTAGAAAAGGTCATGGTTACCTGTATGTATTTGTGGATAGGTTCAGCAATATGTGTGTTCTAATTCCTTGTAAAAATCAAGTCACAGCTGAACAAACAACTCAAATGTTCTTTGAAAATGTATGGGTTCGTTTTGGGTTACCTATTTCTATTGTATCTGATCGAGACTCCAGGTTTCTTGGGAAATTTTGGTCAAGATTGTGGGAACTTATGGACACCAAACTAAAGAAGAGAACATCATTTCATCCACAGACGGACGGGCATATAGAGGTGGTGAAAAGGACAGTAGTGCATCTACTTCGGGCATATTGCAACAAACATCCTAAGCTTTGGGATCAACAATTGTGTTATGTACAACATCTGTATAATCGAGCCAAACATTATTCTACTCAAAGATCTCCATTTGAAACATGTTTGGGGTACTTGCCAAAGTCTCCTTTGGATTTTGTCTTTGGGAAAGACATTGCAACAGAGGGACACAATGATTTGGACAAGGCTACAAAGTTCAATAAATGGATCTAATTGATTCATCAGGAAATACATGAATAGTTGGAGAAAATCCAAGCCAAGCAGAAGGCGAGGCATGACATGCATCGAGTTGATCATCAATTCAAAGCAGGAGATCAAGTCTAGTTATACATCAGCAAGGAAAGGATGCAAGGAGAAGGTAAAAATCTTAAACCAATTCATTATGTTCCTTTCAAAATTTTAGACAAGATTGGTACTAATGCTTTCCGATTAGAATTGCTTCCATATATGCAAATTTATTCACTTGTAAATGTGGAAAACTTGAGATTGTATTAGCCTCCTATGATCGAGGATCAAGGAGAGAATGTTCAGATTCCTACCATAAAATATTTTTCTCCTGAATATATGAATGAGTTGCAGGAAGACACCATTTTGGACAAAAGAGTTCGTACTTCTCGTAGGGGCGATGTGGAGTATCTTCGAGTGGGATTGAAGGGCACAAGTCCAAGTCAGGCCAAGTGGGTGGAGACCGGAAATGTGAGGAAACAATATAATCACTTATTTACCAACTGATACCACACTTTTGGTGGTCCAAAAGCTTCCAAGTGGGGAGGAATGATCCAGGAGGCTCCCTAGGTCCAGAAAATGCTCAAAAATGAAAGTTCTCGGAATTGGATGAAACCAATTCCATTGCGACTGACTCATCGCTTTGATTCTGGCCATATATTTACTTCATCAAACAGACGTCGTATGCGAGAGTTATCACTCTCTGATTGTTGCCCCATCCCACAAACTTATCGTTATACATATAACCACAACTTAAAAGGGCGCGGGTGCAATATGTCAACCAATGACAGGCTTTGTGCTATGGACTCAGGGCTACGTCGTGTTTTGGGGGGCTATAACCACCTGCTAGGCGCGCGTATAGGGGCACTGTCCTATGTATTAATGCCATATGACCTATTATTGCGGGAAAAGGGCTAGCGCGCAGCCCTTAGGGGCTGGCGCTTGGCCACATTATATTCCATGTGATGCTATTATGGAGCGCGTACCCAGCCCTAAGGGGATAAGTTTGATTTTGTTACACAGGTGGGTCTTTTTGCCTATAATTTGGTCCAGATAGGGCATTTTTGGAGATTTCTTGGTCATTTGGTGGGGGATTTGATCCCAAAACGAGGTGAGATATTTGTGGGAAGTTGGGCTTCACCAATTGAGTCTAAGAACTATATAAATCAGGCTTATTGAGCTTGAGAGGTTACTTTGGATGCATGGAATGTAAATAAGAGTTGGAGTTTTTGGCCCATTTCTCATGTTTTGAGGGGCATTTTGTCATCTTTTGAGAGGAGTTTGTTGAGGCATGTGTGCATCTGCACAATGAGGTCTTGTACAATAGATCATAATCCTTTTTGTAACAACAAGGAGCCATTGTAAAGAGAACTTGAGCATTTGAAGATCAATAAAGAGGTCCTCCACTTGGAATCGGGCCCGGAGACGTAGACACATATTGGTGAACTCCGTTATCGAGTTCTCGTTGTCTTTGTCTCTTTCTTATTGTTGTTCACTTCTCTTAATTGCAGCATGGTTATTAATGGATGAACTCTTTAATCATTCATGATCATCTTATTAATGTCATTTTGTTAATTATTTCCTTCCATTTTTGGATCATTAGGCTCATTCAGACTGTATTATATCTTCTACTTTTTGAAAAACCGCCCTTTCATATCACAATTTCATAGTCCCTTCATGTTTTCTGCAACTAACATGCCCTTTGTATGGCCTAGGGAGCGTTAAGCTCTTCACTTTTTCTATAACTAACGTGCCCCCTGTATGGCCTAGGGAGCGTTAGTCCTTGAAATTTTTGTTTTCATAAGTCTGGGACAAACTAACGCTTATGTAACTGAGCTTAGGGAGTGTGCGGGCATAAAATGACATCCACTGCAACTCCAAATTAGGGCTCTGAATTCTCCTTCTTTCCTTCATCTTCAACAACTTCAATGAAAAACTCAGGCTTGAATATCTATTTGCTCCACAAACTGCAACTCTGATACCACTTGTTGTGTAGCGGAAGCAAAACACAAGAAGATTTGGTGGAAAATAAATAAAACCAACAACAAGAGATCACAACAAACATACAATGAAAACAATCCCACAATGAACACAATATTTACGTGGAAAAACCCTTCTAAGGGAAAAAAACCCACAGGGCAATGATAATCGGTATTCTTATTATTCAAGGGAGAATTACAACATCCAAATTATAGGCTTACAATCTTCGTCACAATGTCATCCCACACACTGCACTACACTACTTTGTTTTCCGCCTGTTCTTAAACCTCTACGGGTATGCATAGATATATAGTATCTATTAGACAATTAGATAGACTGATTATAACCTTATCCACCAGTTACACAAACTAATCACTGTAGTGTGCATGCATGCACATTCTATTTTTAGCTAACACGTTGTGCATGCATTTGGATGGGAAATTAGTTGGCAGTTTCAATAGGACTCTCTTAGACCAAACCAATTAGGTAATGCAGGAATGATGGAAGATAAATGAGAACTTTATTTAAGTTCGGAAAAAAAGGATCGTTATTGAAATAAGTTGAATTTTTGGATGTAGTCGGGTGAATAATTTGAAGATGTTGTTGATTTAAAACGTTGGCTTGGCTATGGCTGAACGACAATAAATTGGCATAAAAATAAAAATTTCCTTTTTTTTTCATCTAAATTGTGAGAATTCTCGAAGGACAATGACTTAATCCCTAGAAGTTATGTCCATGGATGGTATGGCTGGGATTGATATGTGGCATAGATGGGATTGTTGGATGGGATTGATGGGTGGCATAAATGGGACTGTTGGATGGGATTGCTGGTTCTTTTTTGAAGAAGCATGACAAATCCTTCTCTTCAAAAAAAGAAGGATGAAAATTTTCATATTTCCCCTCGGTGATATATAAAAGTAAGTAGAATAACAATCCTCGCCTCATGCTCCTAAAGTTTGTTGAAGGGCAACCAATATCCATCCTGCTACACAACATTGAATGCTACAACAAGTGGATTATAGCTCGCTAGATCTGAATTGCTTTTAGATCCGATGACCTATAATCCACCTGCTGCAACATTCAATGTTGCATGGCAGGCTCAATATTGCTTGCCTTGTTGAAGGGCTTCTTGTTATAGGTCATGTTTGGAGGCTCCATTGGTTGCTCAAAAATAGAGTGTTCGTCCCTACACTCCTCACCCTCTGAATCGAGACTCCTCACCCTCTGAACCGAGACTGAAAACAATCGGCGATGAAACAATTTTCAAAAATACACTTAAACATTGTCTAGTTTAAATGTTTTAAGTTTTTTTGACTAATTATTATTGGAATCAAGCAACTTAATTGTTGGCGAAATTTCAATTTTACATTACTTAAATTGCCTTTTTGAATGTATAAATTGCTTCAACGTCTTCAAAAACCCAAGTCACTTGGAATATGTAATCTCAACCATTGAAATCTACAATTCCATCTACTCTTCTAAATTTCTTGTCCGCTTTTAAACAAAATTCATAAAAAGTGACAAAAAATAAAAACGACTACACCTTAAACATAGTTTCCATATGAAATATAGTGAAAAGACTACTATTGAAATTGGGCAATGCTATTCTTGACTAAATCACAAATTTATAGTGCTCAAATCTTGTTTTCAAATGCATATATCAATTCAGCGCCCTCAAAAACCACTTGGCATCCATTATATGCAATCTCAATCACTAAAAGCTTAGAAAAAGGTAAAATATAAAACCTTTATAGTACATCTTCTTTTGAACTGAAGAATTTGAGACTCCTAAAATTTTACATTGCATTAAGCATTGTCTAACTGTTTTACTTTTTTTTGCCCTAATCATCCAACAATTTATTGTTAATTCAAACCAAAATTAAACAGAAAATATCCAAAAAAAAACCAAAACATAAAACGTTTAAACTACTCCCATTATTTTAGTACATATGAAACTTCTATAATTCAGTGACGTGTGGAGAGACGATGACCTATAGGGTTGTCCTGCTACACAAGGACTCACTTGATATAATTTAAGTTGAATTCCTCCGACAGTATGATACATATTACCGTGTAAGAAAAACAAACTCACAGGATTAGCTTCAGTGTCATTAACTTCTGTACCAACCGCAGCATCCCGAAGGAGATTTATTGTCTTGTTTATTTCTTTATTAATATTATACAACAATTTTGTCAAAGTTGTTCACCTACAACGCGATGACGATGATCACGAATCGGCGGCCGTGGCATTAGATGCCAAAAGTAGCTGGTAGTTTTCCGTGCGTCATGTCTTTTATGATTTGTCAGTGTATGATGACAACTCGGCGGCCGTCGGCATTAAATGCCAAAAGTGTCTGCTGGTTTTCCACATTTCAGGTCTTTTATGGTTTGTCAGTGTTTCCATCCTCATCATCCTCATCCTCAGTGATTAAAACCACATTTCAGGTCTTTATGGTTTGTCAGTGTTTCCATCCTCATCATCCTCATCCTCAGTGATTTGTTGGCCAACCAATCAGACAGGGATGTAATTTGATGGACAAATTGTTTATCATTGGGCGATTTGTCTGTCAAATATATTTAAACATTTCAGAAAACTGTCAATATTTTTAGTTAAATCTGTCAAAAGAAATATCTAAATTAAATTGCGGAAACCGTCAAATCTGATGAACTATCAAATATATTTGAACATTCTAGAAAATCGTCAATATTCTTAGTTAAATCTGTCAAAACTGACATCTAAATTAAATTGCAAAACCCTCAAATTTGATGAACTGTTGGGATTTGAAATTCCAACCCTAAGACAAACTTAAATACTGGGCAGACAGTAATAAATGCTTTCAGTAACATGTTACATCATTTTGAAGTTTGAAGGTGCAGGTAACTAATGATGGTTTACAAAATTACGCCGTGCATTCATCTTTGAAGTTTGAATGTGGTATTAACTAATGACGGCTTAGAAAATGACGGCATGCGTTTGTATGTGATGGTTTAGAGGACTCATATCAGGGATATAATTAGTTTATAATTGTTTTATTATTATTTTAATATTTTTTATTTTAAAGGTTATATTTTAGTTTTTTTCTTTTTAAAGGTTTTTTTATGTGATTTTTTAAATATCTAATTTAGCTCTTAGGTTGTTTTTGATGATGTGTGGAATGTTTACTTTAAAAGTTAGACACTTCAAAGCACTTTACAAAATGAGTATTAAAGTTGTTAAAACTGATAAATTGTTTAGTTTTGAAATTCCAACTCTGATTATAACAAGGCTGCATGGCAGCGTAATTCTTGCAAACGAAGTTAGAAATCAAATATTGGAAAATGGGGTTGAATTGTAAATGACGGATATGTTGTGTGTAACATGTATATCACGGAACATGGGGCAAAAGTAAATGACACTTGGCATGTAGAGCATCATTTATTTTTTGAAAGTATATAACAAACTACAAATTTGTTCATAGTAGAAGAAAACATTTGGGAATTTAAATGCATTTACCATATGGACTAGTGAAAGATAAAAATGTATGAAGACATAAATTTAAAAGGAGATACGAAAACAATTATATTTGAAATATGTAAAAAAATAAAAGTTTGTTACATACTACTGAAAATTTTGAAATGTATATGACGTAAATGTTGTATGCAACATGTATATCACGGAACATGGGGCATAAGTAAATGACGTTTGGCATATAAAAATTGAAATGTTTTTGTCAACATGGGGCATAAGTAAATGACGGTTGGCATGTAGAGCACCATTTATTTTGAAATATATAAAAAAATAAAAGTTTGTTACATATAAAAATTTAAATGCATTTGTCATACAGATTGATGAAAGATAAAAATGTATGAAGACATAAATTTAAAAGGAGATAAGAAAACAATTTTATTTGAAGTATGTCATAAAATAAAAGTTTGTTACATACTACTGGAAATTTTGAAATATACAAAAAAATTAAAGTTTGTTACATATTAATGTGAATTTCAATGCGTTTGTCATGTAGACTGGGATTGGGGCTCCTGCGGACCATTAGAAAAATATGTACAAGAAACATGATTGTAGAAAGAAGATAGAGTGCAATACCTGCAAAAAACATAAATTGAAAGGTATAATTGTTTGTGTACACATCTCTATTTAAGAAAGTGGAATAACTAGGTTGATAAACAAAGCAAGATGCGATCAGTAGACTTACAATGAGGGTACATATGAGTCCTTTGGCTATTTGCTTGCAGTTGTCATTTCATTGATGTCGTTGATGGTCGCGGTTTCAATGATGTTGTCGTCGACTGCTGGAATCCTGGCAACTGTCTATTGCCTTTCATCGGCGACCTGCTTCAATTGCCTTTCGAACCATTCTTGAATGTATCTTCTCATTGGGGCGACGTTGATCTCATTCATGATTTTTATGTTGAAAATGTTGTTTTCTAATCCCCGAAAGTTGATAGAAAGATTACACAGAGCTTGATGAATTTCCTCATTCTGTACTGAATATTTGACTAGTCAGTCGTCGATGTGAGCTTGATCAAAGTGAAGGATGCTGTAAAATTTTTCCAGAGATAAGGCCTTAAACATAGCAACCTGTTTATCGAACTCTTGCTTGGTTAAGGGAAAAGAGTTTGCGATTAAGTCAGGGTTTTGGAAGTCGTTGGTTTTTCCGTCTAAGTCTATTCTTAACAGCCTTGTGAATAATTTATCTTTCTTCGATATGGCTTGTTCACATGACTGAACAATGAGATGCAGGTTCTTCACTTTTTCTTTCCAACATGCATTCAATTGACCGATCCGGTTTTTGGATGGAAGATCTTGTTCTCTTCTTTTTGTTTCTGTCATATTGTTGACAATAGTGCCAAAATGAAGGACCGTTTTTAAAAAGAAATTTTATTCATCTTTTAACTCCGCTTGCAAATGTTCGAGCAAACTATGTGCCCTGGTTCCAAGGGAAGTGATGGTTTGTGATGTTTTCCACGCCTCAGTAACCAGTTCCATTCTTTTCCTGATATTATTCTCCACATATCCTCTACAGGATGCCAATAGGGTGGGGGATGATTTTACGTTGGTTGCAGGGGTGGCAGGGATGGCTATTGCCAAAGGATTGACAAGCAATGGCATAGGAACAAAAACCTCTTCCAATTCCTTGACCCGGTTCTTCAGACTGACATTCTCGATCTCGATGCCTCCAATGGAATCATGAAGAGATTCTCTAGTCGCGATGTGAATTTGACAGATTTGGGACGACCGCATTTTGGCAAGGGTAATCTCTGAATAAGATTTCCCTTTCTTATTTTTAACATTTTTTTTCTCAATTATCAATTTTTTGGACTGGCTATAAAAAACAACGCTCTGGAACATGAATGATTCATCTTCGTCAAATTTTTCGGTAACGGATATGACCATTGGACGACTATGCTGGATGGCGTTTTCGGGCTGATCAAGGAAGCAGAACATGCTATCCAGATCAGTGTCAAGTTCCATGTTCTCACTCTAAATTTTCAGCTCTTCTGTCTGTCCCACATTTTTTTTTCTCTTCTTCTCTACTGGAAGCTTGTGAGAACTATCAACTTTACAATGAGGAGGGTCATTATCTCCTCCTTTTGTTTGAAGAAATTTGAGTTTCTTTGTTTTTGTGGTGGGCCGTTGGAGCGATGCTCCGGGATGTCGTACTTTTTGAAGTGCTATTTGTCGATTGAACACTCATGTCACCTGGGCCTTTCCCCTGTTGTGTGTATAATTTAGTGCAACTTTGCACTGTGTCCACGTCGCCGGCATCAGAGGCATGAGTGTTGCCGCCACTGTCTCAATTTTCGGGCAGGTGTTTTTTTAAAAAACAATCACCAACGCCAAGTGTTTGTAAATGTTGTTGAAAAATATTATAGGGATATAAACCTCTTATGATTTTAGCATATATGAGGTTGGAGATGCTAGAATGCACTGCGAATTCCTCAATTTTCTTGACGTTTTTCGACACGAACTCCCCTACTTTCCAAGGCAGATGAATAAACTTTTTTTTTTCTTCTTTTGCAATAGATGCAACCAGTAATTGTATTGTTGTGCTACCTCTGCAACAAACATTATGTCCATAATGTGACATGGAAGGAGAGCAGGTATTTCTATGGAGCCAAAAATTCTTATGACAGTGTAATTATCCAAATGTTCGAGTGTCCCCTTCCTGTGCAAAAAACTGGTTACCTGTTTAGATATGCGGGGAGCATCTTCTTCTAACAACAAAACTTTGAAAACAGACACGAAGCCATTAAAAACTTCATAGAAATTGTGGGAAGCCTTGTGCTTCCACAAGGCCTGGTACCAGAACGTTATTGGGTGGAATTCACAGTTGACATTCTTGGAGAGAGACAGTTGTGGAAACCGACAGGAATGCGCTATCACAAAAGCTAAATAGGATGACATATAAAATTTATTTTCCCTTTTGAAGCTTGACAATTGGGAACATATTTCATGGGAAATTAACTTGCCCCAATCAAAAATGGCTTTTTCGTTGATTGTGAAATAAAAAATATAAAGAGCCATCCGGGAAACAGTTGTTGTGGACTCTTGTCCCGTTATTCTTGTAAATAGCCAGGAAATTTCACGAAATGGATTTCTAAATGAACTAACTTGCAAGCTTGTAATTTATTCAAGAACTAGAAGTGGGTTTTCCAATAAATGGGGCAAGAGGTCCAACCCGTTACTATGCTTTGCCAGGAACTATTTCAAATCTTCTTCTTTGAACATCAATGTTGGCTCTGACAATCTTAGCATATAGAGGAAGACCTGAGGTGACAAAGAAACAAAAGAGTGGTCCCGTAGTGGAATAATTATTTTGTCTGAAATAAATTTATCGGCGCACCAAGAGACTAGGTCCTTACTGTCAAAAACCTCAGGGACACAGCCTGCCTGAGCAATCCCAGAGGTCCAAATTACTTGGTTCTCTACGGTAAAGGTTGAGTAATAAGAATATGCCATGGACCACTGGAAGTTCTGGTCCTCGCTCCCGAATATGTTCACTGTATTTCCACAGAACTGTTGTCGAGATGATGCCATAGGTTTATGAGAACGTTGGTTTTCTCTAGATGATGGTTGAAATGAACAGTTAGAGCCGATAATGTAACTCTCCGCTAAATCTTGGTTAAATTCTTATGAATGGGAAAAATCCTCGAGCCTTTCGTTGATTAATGACAATCTGTATGGGTGGTCCATGATGAATTGTTATCAGTAAAGATTACTTATTGCATATTTATAAATGTGAAGGTGGCGGGTATGGCAAAGAGTAATTAAGGATTGGAGGTTTCGTGAACGTGCCAAGGCCACGACGTGCGAACGACATTTCATGATTTTGAAATCAACACTCGGAAGGGATAATATAACCCCCCACAAATCTTGGTTTAATGCGCATTAATAGGAGATCTCCTTGAGCCTTTCGCCTATCAATGAAAATCTATACGGATCCTGCATGATGAGCTTTTACAATTAAATGTCAGTAATTGCATATATATATATATATATATATATATATATATATATATATATATATATATATATATATATATAACTATTTTTTTATATTATTATAGGCAAGCGCGAAGGTGATGGAGATGGGGGAGAGTAAGGAAAGAATGGCAAGGTTTGAAAAGTGGTTGGACGATATTCAAAAAAGGGTTACGGGGATACTCAGGAGAGGTGAGTGTTCCACGGTCAAATTTTATGTATTGAAATTTTTGACTGCAAAACGTGTAAAACAAAAGAGATCATGATGGGGCAATGCAACAGTCAGTTTGTATATTTGCGGAATTCCAGAAAAGTGGCTAAGTATGGAATAGGGAAGCGGTCGAGTGGACTCCTTCTCGGAAGCGAGGATTGAATTTTTCGTGAAGGGACCAACCTGACGACGCGGAAATAACATTCCATGATGTTCTAAATTAGCGCTTGCTAATTGCATGCCTACAAATAAGATCTTATATATAATTGGTAATTGCTAATTTCAAAGGGGTGCAGGCACAAGAGACAACGACTAGGAACTGAATATTTCTTCAACCCGCCAAAGAAATTCGAAGAAATGGCAAAGAATGGAAAGCGGACAGACGGGCTTGAAAATGGGGTGACAATAGTTCCACAGAAGACGTAAGGACCCGACGATTAAATTGTATTTCTCGGAAGTTTTCGGTGCAAAATGTATACCATGGAAGAGGGCATGATAGGTGGAGCATAATACAGAAGAGGGTATGATCTAAGTCCATTTGTAAATTTGTATATTGCGGAAGTGACGATACTGTTCGCAGGACATGGAACAACAAAAGTCTAATCTAAAGATCGCCTACCGGGAATTTGTGGTCGGAGAAGTGTATTTGTTTGTCAATTTGTCTATCATGGAACTCTGAGGCATTTTATTAGCCAGCCATCCTGCAAGTCCGTTTGTCAATTTGTATAGTGCAGAACTGTGGGTGATGTTTGTAGAGCACTAAACTATAGAGGAAATTCATTTCCCTTTAATATAACATCTGTGGCGCAAATATGGTATGGCTCGTTTTAGCACTTTTCCATCCATAAACAAAGGCAATCTTGAGCCCGCCAACCTTGGAGCCCGTGTCTCAATTTGTATATCATGGAGGTCCGAATGCTATTTGGAGGTCACGAAAAAAGTACAAGTGAAATGTTGAGCCAGTTAGTGCGCAAGTCCGCCTGTCAATTTGTATATGGAGGAAATATGGGTGCTACTTGTAGGACACAGAACAATAAAGGGCCAATTTAAAGAAAGGGGAAGTGCTCGTTGGAAACACGTGAATCCGCCAAGCCGCGCAGTAAGGCATTTTCAGAAAAAAATGATTAAGTAACTAGGAAGAGAAACTACAGGGAATAAAAGAGTGGGAAAATAGAAAGGCAGAAGGTAGTTTTCGTAAGCGCGAATTGGTTTCAAAGAAGCCCCATTGTTGCAAAACCATCATTTTCTACTAATTGTCAGCAAATGCATTGTTGAAGATTAGATTTTATTGCAACCTGTGCGTGTAAGTATTTTTTTGATACATTCTTCCATGACTGTAACATATTAACTTAACTATTAAACTTCATTTTCTACTAATTGCCAACAAATGCTTTGTTGAAGATTAGATTTTATTGGAATGTGTGGGTGTAACTATGTTCTTGATACATTCTTTTATGACTGTAACATATTAGCTTAAGTATTAAACTTCTTGCATTATGGGTTGTTAGCATTAAAACTTAAGAACTGCATGCCTAGAAACAAGAATGACGATTTTGCTGCAAGATTGTACATTGCTATTGCTATGTTCTATCTGCATTACGAATATAATTGAACATTGGTTTGAAACTGTGTGTAATCCATTTTTTGTTTGCATAAAAGGCTGGTGGATTGACATAGTACCTTGTCATATAATTGTTACATGTTCCATCTTAGAAAAAATAACCTAAGTAAACACAATATCAAAGAACTACGACAACACCGAACCTGCCAATGAGAACAGGCGTTAAATCTAGAAAAGAAGCAACAACAAAGACTCCAAGGAATTTTTTTTTAATAGCAAATCCATTTAAAAAAATATTAAAAACCCGAGTATTATACATTTATCCTTAGAAATTGGGCCCAGTTCTTCGGGCCAAAACATTGAACATATCTTCCACAAACACATGCATGGGATCCGCAACATGCAACATCCTTGCAATTTTCTCCTCAATGAATCATCTTGTGGTGAAATTGATAATTTTCAAAAGCTTCCCGTGAGGAAGAAGACGAAAAAATGTTGCAGGGAAAATGGAATAGCCCTTAATTGAAACTGCCTTTGCATAGTCGAAAAACATTCAAGGACACAGACTGCATGTGCAATTTCAGAGGCCCAAATTAGTCCATTCTAGGTGGAAGGAGATGACTAGTAGAAAACTGCCTTCCAACAATGAGAGTTTTGGACCTCATTCCCGAAGATGTTAATTGTATATCCAGAGAAGAGGATAGAAGTCCCGCAAGTGAATAATTTTTTGGCTTGAAATATATGTCTGGGAGCATCAACATATCATTTCTTTACAGTGAAACTCTTCTGCTCAAAACAAACTAATTTCGAACTCTGGAATTCCTACATTCACACTGCAAAGTGGCTATTGCATTTAGTGTCAATTTCTTTTTTGAAACTCCTTTTGGAGTTGTCAGGACCACCATCACTGAGCCGGGAAGTTCTGCCCATTATGGTTTATTTCAATTTGGGTGCAGTAGTGGGAAGAGTCTCTGCATTGCTATCATCCATTGCCGTATCATCGATCATCAAATCATCTTCTTCCAGCTCAGAATCCATGACATCAACCTCTGCGGCTACCATGAATGCAACTGGGCAGGTTCTCTGAGCAGGCAAGGTTGCCATGGAATTCTTTGGCTTGAAATATATCTCTCGGTGTACCAAGGGACCATCTCCTTTTTTGCTCCTGGGCGGAGGGAGACAATCATTAAGAATATGCTTTGGAATAGTGGAACCTCTGGCCATTATGCCCAAATGTGTTTACGGTATTTGGACAGAACTGCTTCCATAAGCTAACGACAATTTCCATTTACTCGAGACGATGTTTGAAATGAAAATCGGGGAGGGATAATATAAGCCTCCATAAATGATGGTTTAACGCGTATCAATGGAATATCTCCTCGATCCTTTCACTGATAAATGACAATCTCCAGGGTTCGTGCAGAATGAGTTGTCACCATTACAGCTTACTAATTGCATAATTAGAAAAAAGTGTGAAGGTCACGGTGACGATGAAGAGAGATTAAGAATTAGAAATTTCTTAAAGGTACCAACCCGCCGGTGCACAAAAAAATATTGCATCATGTTTGAAATGAATACTTGGAAAGGATAACATACTTCTGTGAAAATCTTAGTTTAATTCGTAGTAATGACAAATCTTCTCCGGATTTTTGGACATTAATGACAATCTTAACTGTCCCTGCAGGATGAACTACTAGCATTAAAGCTTAATTAATGCATATCTGGAAACAAGTATGAAGGCAGTGGTGATGGCGAATTGCGATGAAGCATTGTACATTTCATGCACCCGCCAACCCGCGAAACTGATTCCAAGAAATACCTAAGTATGGAAAGCGGTCGGGCGAGTTACAAAAGAAAAAGGGAAGAAGATATACCTAGGAGACGTGAAGGGCCGATGATCATATTGCATCTCAGTGACAGATATCGGCCATCAATTTGTATGTCTTGGAATTTCAACTATTGTTTGTGCGTAGGGGAACAATGGAAGCACAATGGCGAGAGGGCAATTTGTATATGGCTGAACTTCGGGTTCTGTATATAAAAGCAAGAGGCATTGGGAAAAAGGACCAAGTAAACAGAAAGCGAAAGCATATAAGATGAAGGTGTTGGCAAATGTTTAGCAGACATCATATGCTTGTCATTGATGGCAAGTACAACAACGAAGATGGCATGAGTACAAGAAGAAGTATCAGAAGTATTTGAGGAAGACGCTACAGAGCAAGCTCGATAAGTTCAGAAGAGATAGTGCAGAGGATTGTTGGAAGGTTTACAGTTGGGAGTGAGCTTGTCATTGATGGCAAGAACATCGATGGAAAAGATCAGCATGATCAACAACACAGTGATAATGGAAGAGGAGGATCAACAGTGAACGTTGGATCTTATTCAGAATCCCCAATGACTGTCAGATATGAATTCAGACAAGAAGAACGTGCAGAAGAGGAGGACAGATCTTAGGCGTTAGATCTGAGCGTAAGATTCGACCATCATTGGATCAGGGAGAACCTGCACGTTCATTAAAGTGCAAGGAGAAGCGAGTATACAAAATCCCGAAAGAAGGAGGACCGTTCATATACGGGCAGGACATGTGGACACAAATCAACATTTCACTGACTAGAAAGTCAAAGGCATGAAATGATCCAGCCTTTCACCTCTCGAACTCGCGATATGTGAAATCGTGAAATAATCTCAACCATTAGATCGAGGCCAAATATGGACCATTGATTAGGCACAACGAAGGCTCGTGGAGTTGTGAAGTCTCGATAAAATCTTGATCGTTGATCCAAGAGGGAAACATGGCAGAAGATCAGAGCATGTCAAAGACTCCATTTCGGGTTTTCATGTATCACGACATGGAGTGACGAGACCCTCCATCATAGGAATCGCGAGATGCAAACTCACGATAAGATCTGGACTGTCAGATCACCAAGGGTTCTGGACCATTGATCTAAGCTCCATCTCGGAGCTTCGCCTATCACGACTTGGAGTGATGAGAACCTGCATCACAGGAATCACAAGATGCGAACTCATGATAAGATCTGGACCATCAAATCACCAAGGGTTTTGGATCGTTGATCTAAGCTCCATCTTGGAGCTTCGCCTATCGCGACTTGGAGTGACAAGAACCTCCATCTAAGGAACCGTGAGATGTGAATTCGCGAAAAGATCAGGACCATCGGATCACCAAGAACATGGACCATTGATCTGAGCTCTATCTTGAAGTTTTGCCTATCACGACTTGGAGTGATGAGAGCCTCCATCTAAGGAACAATGAGATGCAAGATCGTGAAAAGATCAGGACCGTCAGATCACCTAGAACGTGGACCATCAATCTGAGCTCCATCTCGGAGTTTCGCCTATCACGACTTGGAGTGACGAGAACCTCTATCTAAGGAATAGAAAGATACGAGATCGCGAAAATATTTGGACCGTTGATTCATCGAGATCATGGACCATCGATCAGGGTCGATGAAGATTATGAATTTGTAGTGCCTTTTAGCGCAGACAGTGGTCACCGCCTATGGTCACATGGAGGAAGGACCTAGTGTAGATAAGATCCACCTCAGAATTTTGGGGATCGCGTCTGGTACGAATGCCAAAATACCGAAAAAGTGAAATGTCGCTGTAACCGATGGTCACCGCCTATGGTCACGTAGAGGAGGGAGCTAGAGTAGCCAAGCTCCTTTTCGGAGCTTGCGACATGAAGAGTCAAGATGCCTCATCGCAGAATCTTTGAATTTCGAAAGTGAGAAATGCATAAATCATGACAATATCCTTCAGAGCTAATCCAATGGTGCAGATGAAACTGAAGGAGATCGGAGGGCTTCTATTGCATGTCACAGTGTAACTGCCAGAAACCACTAATGGTTTCTGCCAGAGGACTCGAAGACACTTCGGGGTGATTAACAGAGGAGATGAAGAGTCTTTGAGAATATTCAAGAGGGATGAAGATGCTCATGGAGGCGATTGACAGTTGGATGAGCATTGAATCTTGTAACTGGATAAGAGAAGGTGAGCTCGACTGTCACAGAGAAGATGAAGAGTCTCAACTGCCAGAGAGGTTGAGGAATCTCAGTATAACATACAGTGATGCTGAACGAGTGGAAAAATGGCCAGAGAAGTTGAAGAGTCACGATGATGATCAGATAGAGAACTCGAGTTGTGGAGGATATTGGCGCGGTGTGAGTATGCAGAGGTATTGCGCGCATTGCATGCACAAAATCTATAAGTACACATTACAGAGAAGAGATGGTGTTGTTGTTGCCGTTGGAGTTGCTGTGGTTGTTGTTGTTAAAGGTGATTCATGTGTGAAGAAGGAGGAGAGTGAAGCAGCTAAATTGAACAGAAGAGAAACTGTGCAGTGAATGGAGATGGTGCACAGAGCATAAAAAGCAGAAGAATAGACAATGCAAGTCATGTGTGTAGGAAGGCAGTGAGGCAGACAGAGCAACGAAATGCAGTAGAACAGTGATGAGTCGGGTAAGCCACTATTGAACATTATATCACTGTAATAAGTTTCAATAGCAAAGATTTATATTTCAGGGTGGAAGGGAGGTGCTAGGGAGGACTGTTGTCCTCATAGGTTCAAGTGGGTGCTTGAACATAGGGAGTTGTAGCTTCCATCTGGTTGCAGCCAGAGAAACCAGGGTGGCAGGGTGGTGCAAGGGAGAACTCTTGTTCTCTGTTATACAGGTTGGTGCCTGTATGAATGGAAGTTGGTGCTTCCATCCAGTTGGTGCTGGAAACACTCATGGAGTTGGTGCTAGAGAAACCAGGGAGTTGGTGCTTCCTTCTAGTGGGTGCTAGAGAAAATAGAGAGTTGGTACTCTCAGCAAGTAGCATCTTGCAAAACTGAGGTTGTAGCCTCATTATGAGTTGGTGCTCATATGTATGATAATGTAAAGAATGTAACTATTACTTATCATATAAAGAAAAAGAGGTTTTTACCCTATATAAGTTTCCTCGGGAAACTTCTATCTCTATGTTTCTCATATATGTGACTGATGTTGAATGTGCCATTGTTTATTTCCCTGCATTATTGTGATCATCATTCAGTGTTTCAACAAAGAGTTTAAAAGAAGCACAA
>ML788044.1:643380-653980 GCA_009831015.1 Picea engelmannii
ACAATCGATCATCGGCAAATGACCCTCCATGCTCTTTAAATAGAGATCATGGACCAATCGGGTGTTAAGCCACGGATCAATGGCCGTTAATATCGAGGAGAGTATGAACCGTCGGATCACTCTATGTCGGGAACATATCGTGATCGTCGGATTTCCTAACTACAAATGCATACTAATGCATACTAAAGAACACACTTTTACCTAATGACATATTAGACCAAGTAGATCTTAACTAACTCCTAAGTGTCTAAATATCCTAACAAGGGGGTCGAGTACACATTGGCTGCAACTAAAACACATTCAACCTGGCAACGCGAGCATAGGAATTAATACATTGAACAATATAATACACAACTGCACCCCCTCCTCCCCTTAAAAAAATAAAAAATTAATAAAACAAGCCGCAAAAATTTGTTTAAGGCTATTTCTACAAGCAAAGTGAGGATTATTTTGTGGATGTATGCACACAACAGTTGTAGAGATAGCTATTTTCTTCAGATCCTCTACTATATCTGCTCGCAACTCTGTTACAAAGGTTGCCTGGGTTGTCCGAAAGATCCTTTCTCTAACATCCATTTTCTTTGTTATATTTTTGAAGAGCATAAGTGGAATCTGCCCTTTATGCAATTGCTTCTCCATTGACGAAAACAAATTTGAATACGTATCGAACAATTGCAGCTGCAACATGGAACACTACAATATTTGAGTAACTTACCCGAGATACATGCACATGCCAAAATAAAGGACAAAATTGAATATGAAAACCAATACCATTTCCTTGTCGTTGTCTGACTCTCCATCCTTTATATGGAAAATGTGTTGCGAGCCAAGTTTTCTCGCTATTGTGACAACTACGCCAATCATTCCAATTGGGTAAATGTCAGTGCTCTGTGCAAGCTGGCTGATAGTCAAGTCCGGGAAGAAACGATATTCTGAACAAACATCGAATTATTTTTCCACAATACTTGTTTCGTTGAGAGAAATAATTCGATTACAATCACCACGGTCATATACTGTTTTGGGAAATATATTAAAATTTGTAAGGGATATCCCATTACCCGACAATATTTTTTCTGCATGTTTCTGGAAAAGTTGTGGAGGAATAGTCAGTGTCACTTTCATCATGGCCTCCTTGTCTATCATGTCAGCACGCATAATGTATCTACTTTTGGTTGCCTTGTCCAAGTAGGTGCTATAGATGACCATTATGTCCCCGACGAACACTTATCTAGTTCGACGGTTGTTCAAGCCCTCTATTGATAGTACTTTAGATGTTACAACTCTAGACTTGGTGACATTTTTAGAACATGAAAACTAAAGTGAATGGAAATGTGCATATATATATATATACATTGTATTCTTCTTTAACTGGCACAAATCTACAAGTACACACATAGCTTCGATGAACTATGGAGGTAGAGTGTTACAACCACACCTCTTAGTCTGCAGAACATGCGACACATTCGACGTCTCACTTGTACTTATTGACACTTCTTGTGAATTGCAAACCATGTATTTCAGATTACATCAACATATCCACCATGCCATAGATCAATATATAGCCAAGGATATTTGTTTGGTAAACATAGTAAGAGCAGAGCGTATGCATTTTTACCTTTGGCCTTGTCGGTCTGCTAATGTCTGGGATGACTGACTGCTCATGCCCATGTCACTAGTCCAACTTTTTCTGATGCAAGCAAGTGCATATGAACATTAGGACTAAACAAGCATATGCATTGTATACTGTCCATCAGAAGGACTAAATAACCGTAAAATTGTATGGATCTGATTTTTTTAACAGGAAAAATGTTTAATAGTAAACAGGGGGTGAGGGCGGGGCCAATCTGTAAATCGTAGACCCTCGGAAGACAGGGAAGCAATATTGAACCTGCCAGCCCGACATCCACAATCGAAAAAATGGGTAACTATGGAATAAGGGAGAACTGTGACCATAGGTTTGAAACCGTTATTCCGCCAACTTGCACACCAAGGCATTTTTAGAAAGAACACTAAGCATATGAATTAGAAAACAAAAGGGATAATAGAAAATGGAAAAAATAGAAATAGGGAAGGTAGAAAGGCCCATTACTGCGAAGCCATCGTTTTCAAGTCTAATATTATATGCCCCCACTCGGTTTGTATATTTAATTTATCAGCATGGTTGGTATACCTTTTACAAGATTGCACCACAAAACCCTCTTCTGTTGCACAAAACAATTCATCTTCATGTCCAAGCAACCTGTTTTTTCCAAGGCAACAATGTTGATTATGAAATGGACATGAAGGAAAGTTAGTATGAAGACATGCATCTAAAAGAAAGAGAAACATGTCTATTTACCCTCCAATGAGTCCATCGCCCTCTCTAGCTATTCTGTTTGTTTAAATGCAACAATGCAACAGAAACATAATGGACATGAAGTAGGTTAGTATGCAGGAAGGCATGTATTGAAGATAACTTATAATGAAGACAAACATGTAAAAGAAAGAGAAACAAGGTTATTTACTAGTGAAAGAGCCCATCGTCATCTCCAACCACTTGGTTTGTTTAAATGTAGCAATGCAGTGAAAACGCAACGGACATGAAGCAGGTTAGTATGCATGAGGGCATGTAATGAACATAAGTTACCATGTAGGAAGGCACACAACATGTACATATAATAAACTAAGTGAACACATATATAGACAATAAATGAAATACAAAACAATGCAATATGAAATAACCGTACAAGAATCCACCTTTCTATATCCTCTTCAACCGATGTAGTCAAGACTCTGTCGTTTTCTCCAGCTATTTTGTTTGTTTGAATGTGGGAACACACAAAATACAACGAACATGAATGGAATGTGGTATGCACCGGAGAAAAAGCAATATCTACATATACCAAAAGAGACTCAACGAACAATCTATAAGATAGGCAGAAACATGAAGCTTTGCGCTTCTCCATCCATAGCTGTAAACGTGTAATTTTTTTTGCCCTGCCCAAAATATATTACAAGCCACAAAATATTACGAAATTGCATGGCCATAGCTAAACGATTTCTGGTTTTCCATGGAAAATTATCCATATATGCTTCCACCGATGGAAATACATGTTTTTTATCCTCTACACAGACTGTTGTGCCCATGATACAAGTTTTTGGTTTTCCGTGGAAAACTAGCCAAACATGCTTCTAGACATTGAAATATAATCTTGCAGAATCTTTGTTGTACATATCATCGCTCAAGTACAACACAAATTGTATCGTGCTCACACCAGTTTGTGTAGAGGAGAAATAACATGTAATGTCATATGGGCACATCTAACCATACATTGTTTATAAATGTACCCTGCATATGCTTTATTCTAACAAAAAAACAACGCATATTGCAATTTCACATGTAATCCTCCAACAATTTTTCATGCAACTATTTTCTTTCATGCCACCACTGAAGCACCAACAAAATCTCACAACAGAACAGATGCCGACCTCGATAGGCAGGGAAAATAACATAATTTCATGTCGAATCCTAGGTGCAGGGGAGGAACACCGTAAAGCACCCCAAAAAACAATAATAATCCAAAAAAAAAACCAGGTCCAACCACCGTTGCTGGACCCCAACCCTGCAAGGCCGAATCAAACAAAAGGAAACAACAACAAGCACCAAACCAATGAGAAAGCACGAACATGTCAAACTGCACCCCCCATGGACACAAAGCGTAAACCAGAGCCAAACAAATAGAAGCAACAACCCATGAACCAATGAACCAACAAGAACCACTGAGCCAGTAAACAACATATGTATCTCCAACGATTACGAAACTGCAGCCGAAGCACAAAAGGAACCATAAACATACGACGACCATGCCGCTACAAATAAGAAAACATTCTTACTTCCAAACTGCAAACACTGAACAACAAACAATGAATAGAAAATGAAACTATGGCATGGAGACTTACTCCAAAACAATGAAATGTAGAAGCCCGGGTCGAATCGAGAACTAAACAACAAAAACCAACAACCGACGAACCAACGAAGAAGAAGCACTCACCGAACCAGTAAACAATGTATGTAGCTTCAACGACGATGAAATTTCATTGTAAAGATAGAAGAAGGATGAAACATACAATGGCTATTCAACTGGCGGTGGACAACAACAGTGTGAAAATTCACTGTAACATTGTATGGAAATTTTCGAGGAAAAATGTACTCTGAGAAGCATATTTAGATAAACATTTAAGCCTGTTAGGTTGTCTAAGGACTTTGTGGTATGCAAACATTTAAGCTATCAGGCCTGTTGGAGGACCTCACATCATGTGAACATTTAAGCTGTCATGACTATTGAGGAGTCTCGAAATAAGTGTCAATACATTTCAATACAAATACATGCGGCAAGGACATTATAAATAGTGGAATTCTCAATCACTATAAAGCTTGGATATCAAAACATTTCAATATGATTAGTACAAATAAAAACTTACAGATATATTAAGCTAGCAGAAAATGCTAACACAAACATTCGAACTAATGCTAGCATTAATCCACCTTCAAGCAATACATAGGAAAAATATATTATTCAAAAAGGCTATATACGAGAAAAAGTTTGGATATGTTGCCGTATAAAACATTGGGAATAATGAAGCCGACAATAAGACCTCCAATATCTTATCCAATCAGATCAATACATATATGCTACTTTTTATTATATAAAGATATATGCTTTTAATTCCCTAGCTCCAACAATAGGTATTATGGAAATATCTTTGGTCAAAGGACAAACTAATATGTAGTCAATGAATTATCGATCGCTACAGTCCCTCTATGCCTACGACAGAGACTAATAATCAAATATGATAACCCAACTTAATATGTTATGTTATAACTTAGTGAAACTAAAATTTAGAAAGGACATCCCTTCAATCCGTTGAAGGATTTTTAATAATTGTAAATTTAAAGATTTTCATAGCCTAAACTTTTAAAAAAAAATTTAAATAAATTAAAAATTTTAAAAAATATAATTTTAAATTTTAAACTATAAATTATAAAGGAAGTCTATTTTTAAAACTTTAATCCATTAAACTATGTCCAATAACTAAATAGAAAAGTACTAACACTCAATAAACACTCTCAATAATATAATGATTAGAATAAAGATCTAGTATGTACAACATTTGGTTTTGTTCAATTTTTGAATCAAACATAATTTTTGGTATTGTTGTTAAACATAAATTTAAGGTTCTCCTAAATAATAACAATATATTGTATAATGATTGAATATATTTTTTGAAACATCTAACTTTTTGGTGGACCTTTTATAGGGATAAAAGAAGCTTTGATAATGCTAGAAAAGTATATAAGGTTATGATTAAATATGAAACAAATGTGAAATAATTATTAGGAATTATTAATATAATAATTTTTTATTAGTTGATATTTAATAATAAATTAAATTAATTGTTGAGAATTAAAGTATTAAATAGTCACAGTCAAAACAAAAAATTGTAAGGTAGGCAAAGAGAAGTTAAAATGAGTAATATTAAGGATGGGAAGAAGATAAATCAAATCCAAAAAAAATGGAAAATATTAAAGATGGGAAGAAGATAAATTAGATAAAAAAAATGGAAAATATTAAAGATGGGAAGAAGATAAATTAGATCCAAAAAGTAAAAGTTAAGAATAGATGAGTTAAGTTAAAAAGTAAAAATTAAGAATAGATGAGTTAGGTTAAACCAATAAGTAGGTAAAAGGAAATTTAAAGAGTAAAAGATGGGATAAAGAAGAAAAAAGAAGGGGAATACATGGGAGGGTAAACAAAAAAATGATGAAGATATAAGAAGAGGGTAAACGAGGAGGAGACATAAAGGAAAAGAGGGTCACATTGAAGATATGATTGAAGAGAGAGAGGATGAGGTCCATGAGAGAGATAAGTTAAGTGGGATAGAGATTAACAAATGGAGACTAGGAATCAAGGGAGGTTAAGGTTATTGACTTAGGCGATGTATGGTAGGTTTTCAGGACTTTCTAAGTTTGTAGCTATCTTCTTGATTGAAGTTATTAGGATTTTTTTTATTTATAGGGCTTTTCGAATGATGCGAGTGGAGTAAAAGGGCGTTGAAGCAAGAATTTTGGTGTAATCAAAGAAAATAAGGTGATTAGAGTTGTGGGAATGCTCAATAGTGGATGAGTTAGAAGTGTGGCCATGGAATCTATCAACTATATGATATTTGAGATGGGCTTTGAATGTTCTACTAGTTTGGCTGATGTAGGTTTTTCGACATGAGCATGGAACTTGGTAAAGTCCTTGGCCTAACATAGGATCAGATTTATGCTTAACAATTCTAAATAAATGGTTGAGGGTTTCATAAGGTTTAAAAACGGTTTTAATAATCATTTTGAATAAGATATTTGAAATATGGTTGGTAATTCCATGGATGTAGGGAAGAGAAACAAAAGCTCAATATGGGGTAGGGGAGTGAGAGTTTTTGGACTTATCATGAAGGGCCGAGTGAAAATATTGTTTTTTATTTGGGAGATAGATTATCCATTCGTAGGAAGAGGGTTAGTGAGGTGGGCCTTTTCTTTCTTAAGGAGGTGGGGAGTAGAGGTTCAAATGGTACAAGTAATAAGAGGTTTTAGGAATACATATTTTTGGGTTAGGTGGTGGTGAGATTAGGCATGGAGGTATCTATCGGTGTGTGTCTTTTTTCTATAAACTTGGTGGGTAAGGGTACCATCAGGTTGATGTGATATGAAAACATACAAGAACGGAAAAGAGTTTTCCTTTTGGATTTCCATAGTGAATTGAATGCAAGGTGAGATGTTTTTAAGGTGGTTGAAGAAACAATTCAAGGAGTTAAGGCCACGAGGCCAAAGGATGAAGCTATCATTAACCAATCGAAACCAACATTTGGGCTTAAGATGGAATTATTTTAAAGCTAAGTCCTCAAAGTGTTCCATAAAGATATTGGAAACCACTAGGGATAACGATGACTTGTAATGTCCCTAATCCAGACCCCTTTGTAATTGTACATATAGGATGGCGAGCCATGATATCAATTGTTAATATACTATATATATATATAGGCTGGTGAGTCACTGACACTTGGTTTTGGTGTTACGTGCACCTGGGTAAGTGCGTGAAGAATTGTTCTAATGACAAGGTGCACACATTTTGTGTGTTGCATGGACCTGGGTAAGTGCATGGTAATGAATTGGAAGTGCGCAAAGTTGAGATATACATAGATCCATAATTTATTTTGGATTGCATGAAAAAAAACATAACTTCAAGACCTTATTTAAAATCAAAGAAATAAAAACTAATATTTCAACCCAATAACGTTTATAACAAGATATAACATGTAGACCTAGACCTAGACCTTGCCTTTCGTTGCCATGTCTAGCTTTTCTTAGCCTTTTCATGTCTTGCCTTTCTTATGCTTTCCTTACCTTGCATTGTTATACCTAGACATTTCCTTGCCATGCCTTGCCTTGTCATGCCTTGTCTTTCCATGGTCTAGGTCATGTTCTAGGTCATGGTATAGGTCACGATAATGGTGTAGGTGTAGGTCTTGGTCTAGGTCGTGGTTTAGGTCTATTTATAGGTCTATGTCATGGTCATGGTTTAGGTCTAGGTCTATTTCCAACATGTCCCTGGATGGATTTAGGAGGCGAATTGCAACTCACGATAAAACTCTAATCGAGTCTCTGACAGATGAGTTGTCGGTTGCATTGGATCTAGGGCATCGGTTTTAAACTAGTGGGACCCCTTCAATGTCATTCCATTTCCCATAAAAGAATTTGTTGGAGGATCACCGGGACTAGGGTTTTTCTCAATGAGGCATAGCGTAATTTCTGAACAAGAGATCGATTTTCAAGAACACTGTGTCGAGATATTTTGGATAGTGTGGTCATGTGGGCCTTGGAAAAACATACGTATGAGAGATTACAAAACTATGTTATGCTTCTCGGCTTGGATTTTATCCCCCAGACCAAATTACCAACATGCCCCTAAATGGATTGAGGAGGCGAGTTGCAACTCATGATAAAACTCTAATCAAGACTCATATGGACAAACCGTTGGATGCATTGGATTTGGGGCTACAATTTTCATCTAGTGGGGCCCCTCCATTATCATTCTATTTTCCATAAAAGTGTTTGTTGAAGGATATCTAGAACTAGGGTTTTTCTCAATGAGGCACAATGAAATTTATGAACAATAGGTTGATTTTAAAGAACCCTGTGTCAGGAGACTATGGGTAGCGTGGTCGCGTGGGCCTTGGCCAAATAGACGTGTGGGAGATTATGAAACTCGGTTATGATGCTCTGTTTGGATTTTATTCCCCTAGACAAAATTCCCAACATGTCCCTGAATGCCTTGAGGAGGAGAGTTGCAACTCGCGATAAAAATCTAACCGAGACTCGGAGGGATGAACCGTTGGTTGCATTGGATACGAGGCATCGATTTTCAACTAGTGGGGGACCTCCACTATCATTTCATTTCTTGGCAAAGAGTTTGTTGTACGATCTATGGAACAAGGGTTTTTCTCAATGAGGGAGAGTGCCATTTATGAACAAGCGGTTGATTTTCAAGAACATTATTTTAGTTGATTGTGGGTAGCGTGGTTGCATGGGATTTGGAAAAAAAAACATGCAGGAGCTTATGAAACTTAGTTATGATTCTAGGTTGGGATTTTATGCCCCCAATCCAAATTGTTAACATGTCCATGAATAGCTCGAGGAGGCGAGTTGCAACTCACCATAAAAATCTAACCAGGACTCGGATGGATGAACCATGGGTTGCATTGAATTCAAGTAATTTGGTTTCAACTAGTGGGGCCCCTCAACTGTCATTCTGCTTCCCAAAAAAATGTTTGTTCAAGGATCTTCGGAACTATTGTTTTTCTCAATGAGGCTTAGTCCAATTTCTGAACAAGAGGTTGATTTTCAAGAACACTTTGTTGGGAGATTGTGTTGGATTACTAAGAGGGGGGGTGAATCAGTAATAGAGAAATTTAATCCTTTTTAACCATATAGTCCAAGTGTTATATCAATGAATCATTATCATCCAATAACTGCAGAGTAAATAAGAAATGAAAAAATGAACAAACATACACATACACAGTACACTAGTGTTTTACGTGGAAACCCAAATCGAGAGAAAACCACAGAATTATTTTTCTTATATGTCTTGAAGAATTACATTCATTGGAAGTACCAACTTCCTTTTTTTTCCAGCTGCAATTGGAAGGAGGCTCCAAACCCCTAGTTTCTCAGGCTACAACCTGAGGGAAGCTCCAACTCCCTAATTCTCTAGCTACAACCAGAAGGAGGCTACATCCTCCTATGTTCTCCGGCTAAAACCAGAAGGTGGCTACAACCACTTGTCCTTGCCCCGTTCTACCACTCTGAAGTAGAAGTAGAATGATGGAACCACTGCCAACCTATCACTGTGATATATACCGCTGTAAACCTGTACCAATACATCTGAACCATTCATCAACCATGAATCAACCTGTACCTCAACCTGTAATCAACCTGTACCATAAACAAGTGCATCAACCATGCACCAACCTGTACCAAATAATCTGTAATCAACCTGCACCATAAAAAATTGCATCCAACCATGTACCAATCATGTGTAAACTACTCATCAACTATGAATCATCAATATGTACCCGCATCATCAACTATAAACCTCATGTATGTGCCAACTCATCAACTACTTGTCTCAACCATGTACTCAACATGTACCTCAACCAAAAGCCCTCATCAATTTCATCATCCAAATCTGATTTGTAGCTCTGTAATATACCTGGTGTATATCATGACATTCCTTCAAACCTTCCTTAACTTCAACAACAAGAGACTAGCATTTTCATCAAATGTTTCTTTAGTCTCACATGCCTAGTTTTGGATTAGTCAACAACACTAACTTGAAGTAATCATAAATTTTTACCTATAATGTATAAATATCTGAAACTGATACAAAATATTATTCAGTGTGATTTATGCAATTCCTCTAGGTTTCACTACTTGTAACCTCTCAGAAAAGGAGTTATAGCAAAAATGGCATACCTTGCTGAATTCTGTCTTATTCTAGAGAGTGACCTTGTAGAGTGTGCCCTGTACGGAATATTTGTTGAATTGATATGAAAATGTTACAAAATATACTAAATAATGTACCCTAACCAACACATTTGGTTTCCTGGAATTTGGATATGTTATGAATAAGTTATGACATTTTTATCCGAAACACCTGTTTTTGACTAGTTTCAGGACTAGCCACAAACCCTATTTTCCATGGAGTGTAAATCAACAAATACAATGACCCACAATATAAATTGTTTACCACATATACTTGGATATGTTTTCTCAATGGAATAGAAATATCACGGTTTGAATCATTATAGAAAACAAGTTATAACGAAAATGGTGAGATGACTTGTAAATAACATACCTTAGAAAACACCGTTAGAAGAATTTATCCTTCCTTGCATTTCGGCCTTCTTTTCTTCACCTTCCCTCAGAATTTCAGCTTAGATATCCTTGGTTACCTCAGACACCTATAGATATTCAATATTCTCAAGTGTGATTAAAATGAGAGAGCCTTGCCTCTTATTT
>ML788044.1:654030-691307 GCA_009831015.1 Picea engelmannii
CATATGAGGGTCCTCCAACTTCGTAAGGCCATAACTCTCAAACCGTGAGGATTTATGTGACGTTCTACATACCACCATAAATGGAATGACATGTACTATCCATATAGAATAGTATTATCTAAAAATATATCATAACTCATACCGTTATCCATAAAAAAAACTTAGGTCCATTACCCAAACCTGGGGTCACCAACTTCTCATGGCCATAACTTTCTAACCGTGAGGAGTTATGTGACATTCCACATGCCACCAGAAATGGAATGACAAGAACTATCCATCTAGGATAGTTTACCTGAAAAATTCATTGCCCTTCATCTCATTATTCCACAATTAAGAATGGGTTCTCTTACTCCGCAAAGCGTCTTCCCTTAAGGGCTTTCACCATAAGGGGAGCACTTTGGAGTTCATCCATATTTACTTCTTATCAACCATGACAAGAAAATAATGATTCATCTTTACATCAAACAATCTTGGGTCCATTACCCAAACCTTTATGCTACGTGGCTTTATTCAAGGGTTGACATCAATGACAACCAACCTTAATCAACAGATTGTGGGTAGTGTGGTCACATGGGCCTTGACCAAATAGATGTGTAGGAGCTTACAAAACTTTGTTATGCTGCTCATTTTGGATTTTATGCCCCCACACCAAATTGCCAACATTAACTTTATTGGCTTGAGGAGGTGAGTTGCAAGTCATGATAAAAGTTTAACCAAGACTCAGATGGATGGACTGTTGGTTTCATTGGATCCAGGGCATCAAGTTTTAGCTAGTGGGGCCTCTCTATTGTCATTTTTTTTCTCAAAAAAGAGTTTGTTGGAGGATAATCAAAACTAAGGTTTTTCGCAATGAGGCACAATGCAATTTATGAACAAGAGGTCTATTTTCAAGAACACTATGTCGAGTGATTGTGGGTAGTGTGGTAGTGTGGGCCTTGGAAAAACTAGTGTGAGGAAGATTAAATAACTCTATTTTGCTGCTCGGTTTGGATTTTATGCCCCTGGACCAAATTTCCATCACGTCCTTAAATCGCTTGAGGAGGCGAGTTGAAAATCATGATAAAACTCTAACTGGGACCAAAATGGATGAACCGTTGGTTTCATTTAATCTAGGGAATTGGGTCTCATCTAGTGGGGCCCCTCCGCTATCGTTTCATTTTTCAAAAACGTGTTTTTTGGAGGATCACCCAAACTAGGGTTTTTCTCAATCAGGCACAGTGCAATTTCTAAACAAGAGGTCGATTTTCAAGAACATTGTGTAAGGATATTGTGGGTAGCGTGGTTGCAGGGGCCTTGGAAAAATAGATGTGAAATATCTTATAGAACTCCATTATTCTACTCGGTTTGGATTTTATGCCCCTGGACCAAATTGCCAACATGTCCTTGAATGACTTGAGGAGGCGATTTGAAATTTATGATAAATCTCTAACCATGACTCGAATGGATAAACCCTTAATTTCATTGGATTTGGGGCACTAATTTTTAGCTATTGGTGCCCTTCCCTCGTCGTTCTGTTGCTTATAAAAGAGTTTGTTGGAGGATATTTGGAGCTAGGGTTTTTCTCAATGAGGTAGAGTGCAATTTATGAACAAGAGGTTGATTTTCAAGAAAACAATGATGGGTGATTGTGGGTAGAATAGTCATGTGGTCCTTGGACAAACAGATGTGTGGGATCTTACGAAACTTCGTTATACTGCTCGATTTTGATTCTATGCCCCCAGAGCAAATTGCTAACATGTCCCTACATGACTTAAAGAGGTGAGTTTCAACTCAAAATAAAAATCTAAACGAGACTTGGATGGATGAATCATTGGTTTCATTGGATTCATGGCACTAGGTTTCAGATAGTGAGGCCCAATTGATGCCATTCCATTTCCCAAAAAATGTTTATTGGAGGATCACTCGGACTAGGGTTTTGCTCAATGAGGCATAGTCCAATTTATGAATAAGAGGTTGATTTTCAAGAACACTATGTTGGGCGATTGTGGGTAGCGTGGTCATGAGGGCCTTGGCCATATAGACATGTAAGAGCTTACAAAACTCCTTTATGCTACTTAGGTTGGATTTATGCCCCCAGACCAAATTGTCAACATGTCCCTGAATGGCTTGAGGAGGCAAGTTGCAGATCATGATAAAACTCTAACCAAGTCTTAGATGGATGAAACGTCAGTTGTATTGGATCTAGGGTACTAGTTTTTATCTCATGGGGACCCTCTATTTTCTCTCTGTTTCCCAAAAAAGTATTTGTTGGAGGATCACCAGAACTAGGGTTTTTCTCAGTGATTATTACATATGTTTGAAAATTTAATACCTTGTAAGTTTAAACATGGCATGGCATGGAAAGGCATGACATGGAAAGGCATGGAATGGAAGGCAAGGCAAGGCATGGAATGACATGGCATGGCATGACATGGAAATGTAAGGCATAACAAGAGAAGTCATGGCATGGAATGGCATGGCAAGCCATGGCAAGCCATGGAAAGCCATGACATGGGATGTCAAGCCAAGGCATGCCATGGCAAGGCAAGGGAAGACATGGCATAGCAAGGCAATGAAATTTAAGGCATGGCATGGAAAGGAAAGTAGTGACATGGCATGGCAAGGAAAGGAAATACAAGGCATGACATGGCAAGGAAAGGAAATGCAATATAAGGCATGGAATGGCATGCCATGGAAAGGCAAGGAAATGCAACACATGGCATTGCAAGTAAATGCATGGCATGGCATGTAAGGAAAAGGCATGTCATGGCATGGCATAGTAGGGAATGACATGGCATGGCATGGAAATTCAAGGAAATGCAAGGCATGTCATGGCAAGGCATGGCATGGCATGACATGGCAAGACATGGCATGGCATGGGATGGAAAGATATGACAAGGCATGGAAAGGGATGACATGGCATGAAAAGTCAAGGAAAGTCATGGCATGGCATGGTATGGCATGGAAAGGCAAGGCATGGCATGGAATGGCATGGCATGGAAAGGCATGGCATCACAAGGAAAGGAAGGGAAAGCCATGCATGGCATGACATGACAAGGAATGGGATGGTATGGCATGACAAGTCAAGGAAAGGAAAGGCATGGTAAGGAAAGGAAAGGAAAGTAAAGGCATGAAATGAAAAGGAAAAGTAATGCAAGGCATGGCATGGAATGACATGGAATGGAAAGGCGTGACATGACAAGGAAAGGCATGGCATGGCATGGCATGGTAAGGCATGGAATGACATGGAATGGCATGGGAAGGAATGGAATGTCATGTCATAGAAAGGCATGGAAATTCAAGGCAAGGGAAGGCATGACATGACAAGGCATGAGATGGAAAGGAATGACATGGCAAGGCACGACATGGCAAGGTATGACATGGAAAGGAATGACATGGCATGACAAGGAAAGGAAAGGAATGGCATGGAAATGAAAGGTATGACATGACATGGCATGGAAAGGCAAGGAAATGAAAGGCATGACATATCAAGGCAAGGCATGACATGGAAATGCAAGGCATGGCATGGAAAGGCAAAGCAAGGCATGCCATGGATGACTTGTACACAAGATGCTATGAATAAATTCTTTAGATGACGACGACAAAAATATAACTGAGCATTCCTGCAAAAGTGTGTTATGCAATACATGATCTAGATTTATGAGTGGAACGAAACCAAACATAGATTTATAACATTAACAAATATATACAAAGAACAATAATAGAGATACAGTAAAACTTAACTTCTATTCAATAAATAAATCAGTTGAAACTGTAAAATGCAAAATGAAACAATCTTGCTCGAATGGTGGTAGCTAATATCTGAGAAGAGATGTGGCATCTACACGCATTCGTTTGAGCACATTACAATGAGGCCTCCATGAATTTTTAGCATCAAGAAGTAATAAAAAAACCCTAGACATCCAAAAACCTAACCCTAGGAGATGAATCTCCAAAAGTCATGTGGGCCTCGATGGGGTAAGTTGGTGCATCAACTTCCCGGGGTCGTAATGTTTGCATACACTCTCTGTTTTAGGTGAACGATATCCCGTTGGAAATTTTTATCTGAAGAATACACATTATTCCATCACACTTTGACTCCATCTATAGTGTGACTATGGAGGGCCCAAAAAACTTTGTTTAGGGCCTCAAAACCGCCCCAGAAGTTTAGGACCTCAAAATGGCCCCAAACGTTTAGGACCCGAAAAGATAGAAAACAACTGCCAAGATGAAAATTGAATGTGATCCAGTTGGAAGAGGTGGGTGGACACTTATATCCACCTAGATAAATCCTCCCTCCTTAGGAAGAAATGGTCTCCATTGCGTTGAGTTACCCCATCGGATGAGGAAATGATCCAGGTGGATATTGGTGGCCACCCACTTGTTCCAAATTCCACGTTTCTTTGGAATAGGGACATTTCTTTGTAATTGTGGGTTCTGCACTTCTGGGGCTTTCCTAAAGCCCTAAATAACATCCAGGTGGATAATGGTGGCCACCCACCTATTCCAACCAACTTATTTTGGAAGCTTTCATGTCAGAACATCTTTCTTTACTTCCAGGGACGTTTTGGGGCCCTAAAAATGTTTTCTTGTTTTTCCACAATAAAAATCTAGACAAAGTCATAGTTTAATGACATAATGTTTATTTCTCAAAATACATTTCCAACGGGCTATCAGACGCCTAAAATGGAGATCGTATGCAAAAGTTACGACCCCGGGAAGTTGATGTACTAACTTACCCCAACGGGGCCCACATGACTTTTGGCGCTTCATTTCCCAGGCTTAGGTTTTTGGATGTCTAGGGTTTTGGAATTCATGTTTATTATAAAAAGGCATCCAGAGCCTCATTGTAATCGTCTTCTTGAGAATGCTATTATCCATCACATCTCTTCTCAGAGATAAAGCTACCACCATTCTAGCGAATCTTGCACTCTGTATTTTTACAGTTTCTATACATTTCTTTCATTAATAGAAATCATGTATTGTTTTATTTCTCTTTTTCTGGCAACACTTATGTGTATTCCATTGTAATATCTCTTTTTTCATTCGTTCCAAAAATAATTAGGATTAGGAAATTTCTGCTAAATTTGGCCTCGAGCGAGCCACTTTCCTTGGTGCAGGAGATGCCCTACTTTGACAACATGATAAAGATGAAGCTTTTGTTGGTGAGTGTCCTTGACCTGTGTGTCCATGATCCAATCAATGGATGGTTCCATGCAATCATGATTGAGATCTATCGATGTCAACTATTCTTCTATCTTTGAGGTGTTCAATAAGGATGGAAAGTATGGCTGAAGGAAGTCCACATTGAACACTAGGTGCATGCCAAGGAAGGGAGGAATGTTGAGTTCAAAGAATTTTCACCCACATCCTTGGTGATGGTGTAAGGTCCATAGCAGAGAGGCTAAATATTCCGATGGGATCCTATAAGGTGTTCTTTCTACAAGTGCAAATGAACTTTATCTCCCACCTAAAACTTGTGTGGCACCCGGTGTTGATCATGGTGCTTCTTGTACTTGGCATTGGAATTATGCAAAATATCTTGAACTTGTTGGTGGATGTGCTGGATTAGTTCAATGAAACAGGTGGATTTTTCGGATTCAATTTGAGCATGGGATGATTCTGCACATGTGGACGCAAGGGGTAGTGCAACATCCATGGGACCTAATGGTTGAAATCCCAACCCCACCTGAAAGGGGCTATTATAGGTTGAGCTATGTATGGATTTGTTGTAAATGTGTTGAACATAGGGAAGACCCTCATACCATGTACACAAATGCTTGGAATTGTACATGCACAATATATGCATGATCATCCTGTTGATGATCTCAGTTTGGCCATCCATTTCTGGGTGCAAGGCCTTGGATTTGGTGATCTTGGTGTCTAGCTGTGACCAGAGGCTCGACCAGAATGTGATGAGGAACCAACTATCATGATTTGAGATGGTGGTTTATGGTATCCCAAAATGTACCCACCTTCATTCGAATAAGAACTTTGTAATGGCCTTCGCTGTGATGCTCTTCTTACAGGCGACCATAATTGCCATATTGGAAAATCGATCAACAACCACAAAAACATAGTCATTTCCCTACTTGGTTGAATGAAGGCCTGACATGCAGTCCGTAGAGATGGATTTTGAGGGCCTGTCGGGAGTAGGAAGAGAGGTGTATTGCCTTATTTCTTAATGGATGGTTTGAAAATGGCACACGTCGTGCAGGACCTGATATACTTGTTGACATCTTGTCGAAGTTTCAACCAATAGAAATGTTGATGTAACACTGCCACTACCGTTTCTACGCCAAAGTGTCCTGCCATCCAACTTTAGTGAGCTTCCCAAATCAGCTCCACTTGCTCGCTTGATGGGACTTAGAGATGGCTTTGATGGCACAACAACCCATTTTGAATATGGAAATTAGCGACAACTATGTTTGTGCCCAACATATGGTAGGTAGTGGTGAAGTCAAGATCTTTATTGTAGATTTGGGTCCATCGAGAGGTCTCATGTCCCCAAGAGTGTAGCACCATTATTAGTGCTACAATTGGAGGTTGACTGAGCCAGTCACCGACGAGGTTGATGCTTCTTATCTTATACTTGATGTTGAGATGGAGCTGCTGCAAGTATGTGGACCACTTCTGATGGTAGTCATTATGCAATTTTCCTTGTGTCTGTATGAACTGCAGAGGCTTATGATTAGTGTGGATGACTGTCTCCTTCCTAATAATGTAATGCTTCCATTGGTGGAATCCATGTACAATGGAGTACATTTCTTTGTCATAAGTGGGGTACTTACAGATGGTATCTAATAGTGTATCACTATGATAGGCCACATGATGTCCATGTTGAGTGATAAATGCACCCACAACATAGTCTGAATCATCTATCTCAATCTCAAAAGGTTGTTTTAGGTCGGGTAATGAAAGAATTGGGGATGAACACAAGTGTTTCTTCAAATCATCGAACAATTTTTGTTGCAACTAGACCCATATGAATTTTTCCTTGTTATCACCCTTGGTCACTTGGCTAAGGGCCAATGCAATGTGAGAGAATCCCTACATGAACCTGCGATAGAAATAGGCAAGGACTAAGAATATCTAAATCTTAGTGAGTGTGGTTAGGGCTATCCAGTCACAGATGACATGGATCTTGTCTGGATTTACATGCACCCCATGCTCATCAACAATGTAGCCTAGGTACTGGACCCTGTTCATGTCGAAGGAGAATTTTTCCAAATTTTCATATATCTTGTGTTGCCATAGAGTGTGTAGAACCTGCTAAATATGTTGCAGGTGTTCCACCCAAATATTGTTGAATACAAGGATGTCATCCAAATACACCACCATAAAAGAATTGGTGAAATGTCGCAAGATATCTTCCATCATCCTCATGAAAGTTGTCGGGGAATTTTTCATGCCAAAGGGCATGACCATCCATTCTAAAAGACCTTCTCTGGACTTAAAGGAAGTATTCCATACATCAGTCTACTCTATTGGGAACTGGTGGTAGCCAAACTTCAGATCAATATTACTAAAGTATGTTTCTCCCTTGAGCTAGTCAAGGAGGTCGTCAATTCATGGAATTGGGTACTAGTTCCTGACTCTGATTTTATTTAGGGCTTGGTAATCAATGCAGAATCACCAGGTTCCATATTTCTTCTGCACCATCATGATTAGGCTTCCACAAGGTGATGAAATTGGTTGGATGTGCCCCTTTTCGAGTATCTATTGGATCTAACACTTGATTTCCTCATTTTCTAATAGAGAGAAACGATATACTATCCCATTGGGTAGTGGTCCATTGGGGTTCAGATTGATTTAAGTGCTTGACCTGATAGTGCATAGGTACTCCAGTGGGTGAGGAGAAGATGTCTTTGAATTCTTCCACAACCTTATCCACTTTCTTCTACTACGTGGAGAGACCTATCGCGGAGGCCATGGATGTGGCTGCAACCTTCCACTCAGTTTGAGGGTGAACCACGAAGAATACAAACTTCCCAGTATTAGAGATGACCTTCCTGCATTACTTGGTAGAGATAAATGAAATATAAGTAGGTGGGACTACCTCAGGTATCCTATACAATTTATTGTCCAAAGTAATAATAACACTATGAGGCCTAGACTCATATACAACATGGCATTTCCATAAACAAGGTTGGCCAAAAATATCATCACAGACTTCAAGAGGGGAGACATCACACAATACCTCATCTTTCAAGGGCTTGATGTCATAGGGAAGGAAACACTATTGGATGACGCAAAGATTGTTCCCTTGGCGGAGCCATATGATGGTGTACGACTGTGGGTGTGGTGTTTTCGACAGAGCCAACCACTTGATGAACTCCACCGATATGAGGTTCTTCTGGCTACCACTATCAATGATGAAGTGCATTAGAGTACCCTTCACCCATATCTGTGAATGAAATAGACTCTCACCTTCCTTTGGTTCATCAAGTTCACTGGGTTGGACCTTGGTGGTAGCAACGGTGGCACTCGATTCTACATCAATTATCCATCACCCTTTTTTTGGTTCTGACTCAGAGTTAGAGACCATATATTATTTAGAGGATTTCACCTCGGCTACCAATGACTGCTTTGAGTAGCATTCAATGGTGTTATGCCAGGGGCTCTTATGAAAATCACATTAATTCCTGGTGTATTTCTTTGTCTTCCTATTTTCCTTCTTTGTATGTGGTTTAGAATAGTTGTCTCGTTGTTGTCCATATTTTCTATACCCTTTTCTCTGCAGGTTGGGGCAGCCTTTTCCCTGCTTCTGCTGAGGGGTTCGCATGCCCAAATTTCTGTGTCTTTTGTTTAATCTTTTTCTCGATTTTGATAACATATCGATATTCCATGCCCAAGGATGAGATGTATAGAAAATCCATTTATGTTTGGATGTATCTATGAAAACTTTCATGTTACTTGAACACCAAATTTCACTCAGAGTCTTTTATACCTAACTTGGTGTGCAAGGTATGGAAGACATTGGTGAACTCTGGCACTATTTGGTCCCTTTCCTGCCGCAGTGTGGTCCATCTTGTATATAAGTCATCATAACTTCCAACAAGGTAGTATTGTTCCTTAATAGAATCCCTGAAAGAAGCTCAAGTGTGTGCAACGAAAAATAATGTAGATCCCTCTATTTCTTTTTTCTCACAGAAAGTCTCCCACCAATTGTTGACATGGGGGGCGACCTTAAGGAGCACAAATGTAATATTTTCTCTATCATAAAAGTTATGGACAGAAAAATCCCTTCTAGAAGGTTTAACCATTTTTCTACAACATTTGCATCTATTTGACCTTCAAATATAGGAATATTAAAATTGATCTTCACCTTGAAGAGGCGATGTCTTCGCTCGAGGAAGATGTGCCGCTTGTTGGTAGTCATCGAAGAATTTGTGAAAATTTATCCATCATCTCATTCCTATCTCGTGAAAGAGCTTCCTCAAGAAACAATTTAAAGGGATCTCCTGCCCCATCATCTCTCTTTTCTTCCCCCATGGGATATCTTCAGGTTCGTAGAGGCCAATTTTGAAAAGGATCAGCTGGTTCGAGTCCCAACTACTTATACCTTGACCTTATTGGGGACATGCACATAGAAACAAATGAAGAGAAGACTACTCTGATACCATTGATCCGTATTTATGAGAGAAACAAAATGAAACACATATCTATAACATTAACACAGATAGACAAAGAAAAATAACAAAGATACAATAAAACTTAACTTCTATTCAATAAAGAAATCTGCTGAAACTGTAAAATGCAGAATGTAAAAATCTTGCTCAAATGGTGGTAGTTAATCTCTGAGAAGAGATGTGGTGGCTACACACATCTATCTGAGAACATTAGAATGAGGCCTCCAAGACATTTTAGCATCAAGAAGTAATAATAAAACCATATACATCCAAAAACCTAACCTTAAGAGATGAAGCACCAAACGTAATGTGGGCCTCGATGTGGTAAGTTGGTACATCAACTTCCCCGGGCCGTAAATTTTGCATACGTTCTTTGTTTTAGGTGCATGATAGCCCATTGGAAAGGTATATCCAAGGAATGCACATTATGTTGTTAGAATATAACTCTATATATTGTGTGATTGTGGTGGGCCCAAAAAGCATTATTTAGGGCCTCAAAATGACCCTAGAAGTTTCGGACCTAAAAAGCTAGAAAACAATGGCCAAGATGAAAACTAAATATGAGCTAGTTGGAAGAGGTGGGTGGCCACAAATATCAAACTATATTAATACATGATATATGTGTGTGTGTGTGTGTGTCTGTGTGTGTGTGTGTGTGTGTGTGTGTGTGTGTGATAATAATAACCATACTCAATGTGATATATACAACAATATGTGTTACAAATTATCTTTATTCGAACATACCAAGGATTTTATTTATGGAAAGATCTTTGACCCAAGTTAAGTGCATTGTGCACTGTCATGAATATCTCATACAAATTTATCTCTGTAAGTTCAAGAAATTCTTTAATACGGGGTTCACGGTCCCTACATCCCCTTCTCAATTTAGTACATCTTTTTGGTTGGAAGAAGGCATGGGGTTCTCATGCTAGAAAGCATGTACTAGTCCCTTAACTACTCCAATTAAATTCATGTAATAACATGATATCCTACCAATGAAGGCCCAAAAATATGTTGGGACACCTGTGTCGAGGCTATCTCATCTATTCGAATACTTTATAAGGTTTTTGATATTTCATTTCATGAAATGAGAGGTTTGTTGGAGAAAACAATGGTTTCTTGTGATGTTGCTAACAATTGATTATGACAAGACACGTCGGGCTGCATTATGGTCTTTAGAATGAGATTTCCTACCATTTTTTTGAAAATTATCCACAATTTTTCCAACAATATCATGAATTTTTTCTAAACGTTTGACTATTTTAATGCCTAAAATTCTCCTAACAACAATCAAACTTCTAGATTTTAACAAAGCCAAAAATAATTGACATTTAGAGACATCAGATTTTGGTTTAAATATTATTTAATGATTTTATAAGAATTATAACAGATAGTCCAGTTAGGTAACTTACCTTCAAGTAATTCTAGACCACTTTCATCCACCTAAATACGGTTAGGAATTCTTCACCGCACACTACTTAATATAAGTAGGGATGGTGAACCCATTGTTGATGCCCATAAGCGCAACGTGGGGTACCTGCATGCATATTGGTTGCAATGCCTTATTATTTATATACATACATAATAATAATATACTATATGGGTGGGACCCCCTTGTTTAAATAATGGTGAAAAAAGAAAACACTTCTTTGAATTGTGCTCATGAAATATATACGAAACGATTTTACAGCTTGAGAAAGACACAAGGGTTCGAACAAGTTTTCACATACAATCAGTGATGATAACGACTGAAAATTTAAAAGTCAAAAGAAGGTTTGAAGTGACAAGCACTTTGGTTATAATTTCTTTACATCTACTTTGGCATATGGTTAAAATTCGAACTTCAACTCACACACACATTGATTATGACATATTGCATTCATGGCATATTGTATTCATGATATTGGTTATGTTTTGGTGGATCATAGTTATGGTTTATGCAATTGTTTTGAGGTCAATTCGATCTTTGCAAATTAGAACTTGTTAGAAGTGAATATGGGATAGATTATGTTATGTTCTTGGTATTAAAATGATGGTGTAGGGGGTTTTCATTTCAAATTGACAAAGTGGAAGTGACATATTGGATTTGAGTATGGTTAATTAATGCGCTTAATGAAGGTTTGGATGCGCTCCATCCTAGTTATGGTTTATAGAAATTAATGAGAGGGTGGAGAAGTGAAGTGCATTTACTGCAAGTCATTCTTACCCCACCTCAATCTCACCACCCTCACTTTGTCATGAATTTTTGGTTGCTCTGGTTAGTTTTCCTCCGTTTCACTCGACTGTTGGGAGAATATTGGTGGTATTTTTGTTTTTCGGTGCTTTCCTCATAGGTATGGTGACTCTTTCCCTTCCATTCATCATTGCAACCTCGCTCTAGATAGAATCTCTATGTTGGCTCTTAGAATTCAGATGCAGAGTTTTTTTTTTCTGAAAGATACAGAGGTTGAATGTATTCTCTGTTTGTGCAAGTGATATTGGTTGGTGTTTCAAATGTTGCAAGTTGGAATTTGTTTAATTCTCCTTCATGTTGAAGTTATTTGGTTATGGTTGCGCCTAGGGTAGACGACTAGTTATCATTTCTCCTTTATGTTAATAGAATTTATGGAAAATTTGTTTTTCTTCCACCCATGTCTCGTGGCATAATCCTAGAGGGTTTTGTGGTAAACAAAAGAGCCAATCAAGTTCTGGGTTCTTTTAATGAAGTTAATCTTACCTCCTACTCAATCCATGAGAGGCTTGTGACCCTGTCGAGTTACCATTCCACAGTCTTGAATGTATGCAAAGTCATATTTTTTCCTCACGACCACCTTGGAAGCGACTGTGTCAAACGTTGTTGCGGAAATAATGGAGGTTTTTTTTTTTTCATTTTACAAACCCCACTTGCAGAATTGTCTCACCCACCTGGTCGTTCATGTTGGATTACTGAGAAGGGGGGTGATTCAGTAATAGAGCAATTTAATCCTTTTTCACCATAAAATGCAAGTGTTATATCAATGTAGCATTATCATCCAATAGTTGCAGAGTAAATAAACAATGAGCAAATGAGAAATCACACACATACACAGTACACCAGTGTTTTGCGTAGAAACCCAAAGCAGGAGAAAACTACATAATGCTTTTTCTTATATGTCTTTAAGAATTTCATTCATTAGAATCACCAACTTCCTTTGTTTTCCATCTGCAACTGAAAGGAGGCTCCAACCCCCTAGTTTCTTAGGCTACAACCTGAAGGAAGCTCCAACTCCCCAATTCTTTGGCTACAAACCCCTATATTCTCCAGTTACAAATGAAAGGTGGCTACAACCACCTGTCCTTTCCACGTCCAACCTCCCTGACGTAGAAGTAGAATGATGGAACCACTGTCTTACTATCACTGTGAGATATACTGCTGTAAACCTATACCAATCAACTTGTACCATAAACAAGTGCATCAACCATGCACCAACCTATACGAAACAACCTGTACTCAAACTGTACCATAAACAAGTGCATCAAGCATGTACCAAACCTCTACCTCAACCTATACCATGAAAAAGTGCATCAACCATGCACCAAACCTATACAAATAACATGTCACAACAACATATCCAAACAACCTATCACAACAACCTGTCTCATCAATATTATCAAGAAAATCAGATCTACTCACCAAGAAAAATCACCAAGAAAAATCTCAAATATGTGCATTAACCAAGCATAACACAACAACTCATAATCATCACCAAGATCAATATATGCTTCTAATAATATACCAATACAAGTATGCTACATCATCCATAAACCATGTGTCAACAATAATACTAACAAGTTCCTCCAACCATTTACCAAGTATGTACCAATCATGTATCAACTACTCATCAACTATGACTCATCAAGATGTACCAACATCATCAACTATACACCTCATGTATGTGCCAACTCATCAACTACTTATCTCAACCATGTACCCAACATGTACCTTAACCAAAATCCCTCATCAATTTCATCATCCAAATATGATTTTTAACTCTGTAATAGACATGGTTTATATGATAACATACCTACAAACCTTCCTTAACTTTAACAACAAGAGACTAGCATTTTCATCAAACTTTTCTTTAGTCTCACATGACTAGTTTTGGATTAGTCAACAACCCTAACTTGAAATAATCATAACTATGTACTTGTAATGAATAAAGATATGAAAATAGTACACAATGTTCTTCAGTGTCTTTTATGCAATTCCTCCAGGGTTCACTACTTGGAACCTCTTAGAAAAGGAGTCATAGCAAAAATGTCACACCTTGTTGAATTCTGGCTTATTCTAGAGAGCGAAATTGTAGAGCATGCCCCGCATGGAATATTTGTTGTATGGATATGAAAATTATACATAGAATAATACAGACTGTAATATAACCAAAAAATTTGGTCTTAATTAATTTGGATCTATTATGAAGAAGTTATGGTGTTTTTACCCGAAACACTTGTTTTAGACTAGTTTCAGGACTAGCCACAAACCATATTTTCCACGGAGTGTAACTCCAAAACTACAAAGACCCACAAGATGAAATTTGTAACACAACTACTTGGATATGTTTTCGCAATGGACTATCAATTTCACAGTCTGAATCATTCTAGAAATTTTTTTACTGTGAAAATGGTGAGATGACCTGTAAATAACATACCTTAGAAAGCATAATCAAAAGAATTTATCCTCCCTTGAATTTCGTCCTTCTTTACTTCACATTCTCTCTGAAATTCGGCTTAGATATCCTTTGGTTACCTCATTCACCTGTAGATATTCAATATTCTCAAGTGTGATTTAAAATGAGAGAGCCTTGCCTCTTATTTATACTTTCATGTAGCTTCCTCAAGGGGTTACCTTTTACCCATCTTAACCCACTTTCCTTATTTTAGGGTTAACCAACTTCTAACCACTTTTCCAATTAGTAATTTATCCATTAAATTTATTATTTAAATAATTTATTTTGTATCCACTTTGACTTATAGTACACTCATCACTTCACTTACCTTCTAACCATCTTAAACCACTTTCCTTATTTTAGGGCTAACCCACTTCTAACCACTTGTCAACTTAGTAATTTCTAGATTAATTTTATTATTTAAATAATTCATTTTGCATTTACTTTGAATTATAGTACACTCATCACTTCACTTTATTATTTACCTTCTAAAAATATCTTAAAGCACTTAGACTAGTTTGACCTTTTGGGGCTTCTAGATGACCCAAGAGGGTTCTCCAAATTCGTAAGGCCATAACTCTTAAACCGTGAGGAGTTATGTGATGTTCCACATACCACCAGTAATGGAATGACATGTACTATCCATATAGAATAGCATTACCTACAAATATATAAAAACGCATACCATTATACAATAAAGAAACTTGGGTCCATTACCTAAACCTAGGTTCTCCAACTTCACATGGCCATAACTCTCTAACCGTGAGGAGTTATGTGATGTTACACATACAAATGGAAATGGAATGACATGTAATACCCATATAGAATAGTATTACCTTAAAATATATTAAAACTCATACCATTATATATCAAACAAACTTGGGTCCATTACCCAAACCTTTGTGCTACCCGACTTTCTCCAAGGGTTGACATCAATCACTAAGGGTTGACATCAATATACAATATCAGTCTCCAATGGTTGACATCAATGAAGAACAACAATCCATACCAACTGTCCATCAACCTAAGACAACTATCTGACAATCTCCCCCTTTGGAATTGATGGCAACACAAACATTGATGGAAATACTTAGTCATGATAACATTCATGCTTATACTCCTCATCGATGTTTCTATCTCTCCCCCTTTGACATTAATGGAAAAGGGTATCTTCCTTTGGGCCTGCTCCCCATGAATGAACTCTCCTTGGGCTACTCCCCCTGTCTACATGCCTCTGTGCTCTCTCTCCAAGAATTTCTATCCTGCAGCTGATAAATATCTCCCCCTTTGTTATCAATGGAAAATGTATCTTTCCATCCGGGGTTGTTCCCCCTAACTGAACTGTCCTTGGGGATACTCCCCCTGAATGAGCTCTTCCCGAAACTGATCTCCCAACCTGAACTGTCCTCTTTATGGTGCTTCCTCATGTAAATATAAGACATATAAGACAAGTATTCAAAAACATTCATTTTGGAGTAGAAATTACTCCGAGTCTCTGGCGAAGATACTCAAAGGCTTCCCGTGGAAGTGGTTTTGTAAAGATGTCAGCCACTTGTTCTTTTTTTCCCACATATTCAACTCTGATGTTCTTCTCTACAACTTGTTCTCATAGAAAGTGATACTTGATTGAAATGTGCTTCATTTTGGAGTGCATCATCGGGTTCTTTGAGATACTGATGGTGCTTGTATTATCACAATAGATTGGAATGGGCTCATCATATTCAACCTGTATATCTGTTAGATTTTGTTTCATCCATAGAACCTATGTACAACATGATGTTTCTGCAATATACTCTGCCTCGGCTGTAGATAAAGATTTGATGATTGTTTCTTGCTTAGCCATGATACTAAACACTCACCCAAGTAGAACACTGCTCCACTGGTGCTTCATCGGTCATCAATGCAACCTACCCAATCTACATAGGTGTAGGCAATAAGTGATAGATCCTTTCCTTTTGGATACCATAATCCAAACTCTTTTGTTACTTTGAGATATAGGAAAATCCTCTTCACTGCTAATACATGCGATTCCTTTGGTGCTGCTTAAAATTGTGCTACTTGTCCAACTGCCTGCATTACATCTGGTCTGGATGTTGTCACATATAGTAAGCTACCAATCATTGACTTGTATTTCCTCTGGTCTGTAGACTTTGAATCATCAAATTTGCTCAACTTGCAACTAGTTTGCATAGGAGTGGTAACTAGTTTGCAATCTTCCATTCCAAACTTCTTTAACATTTCTCTGATATACTTAGTTTGAGAAATAAAAATTCCTTGGTTGCTTTGACATATCTAAAAACCCAGAAAGAAGGATATTTCTTCAAGTAATGACATTTCAAATTCATTCTGCATATCCTTTGCAAATTTCTGGCTTAACCTGTCATTAGTACTTCCAAAAACAATATCATCAATATAAATTTCAATTAATAAAATACTACCTTGAGTTACCTTGATGTATAGGTTGTTGTTTGCGTTTCCTTTACATAGTTCACAGGGAGTTTTGTCATTGTTTTTTATGAGCATTACTTAGTTTTTAATGTGAAATGTTGTATGCACTACATGTGTCCAAAAAATATCTTTCAATTTGGAATCCATTAGCATTGTTCGAGCCATTTCCTATGTAATTATCATCCACCAATCTATGAATCCATGCTCTCATCCACTTTCATATATCTATCCAAACTTGCTAAGTATTCTTACAAATCCATCTCTGTCCATACTATCTAAGACTCTACTTGCATAATTTTCCATAATGCTGACCCATTTATCACTATACTATCATGAAGTCTTGATTAATCTATCAAACTGTACTTCTGCTAACTGACTTCTCTGGATATTTATTTTCAAACTATGCAAGATGCTCAAAGGATGGTTCTTTGGTCTATCACAACTATCGCATAGACTCCCCCTGTCTAATATTCATATTACCTGGGAGTCTCTAAGCCGGATGGCTCATAACAATTCCTTCTTTGATGTGTTTTCATCATCATCTTCATTTGTAGATTCATCATCTCTCTGAGCTCTGACTTCTTTCTTTCTGTATATGGATTCATCTTTCACTACAATACCTAAAAGTACAATATCTTGAACATGTTCCTTATTTACTTGTCCTTCTTTTCTTTCATTTATTTTCCAAACCTTTCTATATCTGACATCCTTCTTTTTCTTTGTAGATTTTTCTTCATCTCGTTTTATTTCCAATCTTGCGATGTTTGGGACTTGGTCAGTGTTCACTTTTGATTCCTATTTTCTTATCCATACTTTCTTATATCTGATATCAATGTTCTCTTTCATGGAAGTATCGATCATGCTTCTATAATCATGAGCTATGTGTCCATAGTTATGACATTTGTAATATTCAATGTTACATGGGGCCACATAGGAATTTCTTGCTTGAACATTTCTTTTATAATCCTTGCAATATGCAACCTTATGTCCAAATTTAGTACAATAAAAACAATGACCATAAAATAAATTTGCATATCTGGGAGTGAATGATCTTTTTTGTGGTGTAGTCCTTCTGAATTTCTACCTTGACTGATCATGATCATGATTGAAGCTTCTTTGTGGCTTGATAATGGATGTTCTTCTTGAAGATGTATCTTTATTAGTTTTCTTAGATTCTGGTTGACCATGATTCAATCCTTTGATTACTTCTGCATAACTCTTTCTATTTTCTTCATTTTTCTTTTCTAGCAACGTAGAGTGCTTCTCTTCATTCTCTAAAACTGATGTGGATGTTTCTTTCTCTTCAACACTCTTGTTGAGCTTGAAGATTTTGACTCTTAGTGTGACAACTTCTTCTTCAAGATTCTCAACCTCTTCTTCTTTCTTCATTATATGAGACTTCATGACCTCTTATGTTCTCTTTGCTTCTTCAAGTTGGATTTTCAATGTAATTATTTCTTCTTCCAATCTTCTCTCTTCTTGACCAAACTCTTCCTCAAGTTGGTTTAAGTCATTGGTTCTTTCCTTGAGATGATTCGTCAATATATTTTCTCTCTTTTTTGCTTCTTGCTTTTGTTCTGCTATGTTGGCTTCTAAACATTTCTTTTGATATTCTAGAGTTTCTTCAATTCTTCTGGCCTCTTCTAGTTGATCTCTTAAATTCTTGACGACCTTCTGATTTTTTTCGGAACCTTGAACACTTTCCTTTTGCTTCATCAATTCTTTCTTGGATGACTTGTTTTCTTCTCTTTCTTTCTTTAGATATTCAATTACACTAATCAATTTTTCTCTGTAATCAAATTTTGCTTCTTCATACTCTTCCTCTTCTGAATCTGTCTGACATGATGATCATATTTCTTCTTGTTCTATATCTGCATCTTCTTTGGAATTTTATGAATTTGCGATGGGTGAAGAATATATGTCATGTAACTTATCCCAAAGTTCTTTGGCTGATAAACATTTACCAACCTTTTCTCTTATCGGATTAGGTAATCCTTTCGAGATGAAATCCATTGCTATTTTGTTATTCTTCTTCAATTCCTTCTTGGCTGCAGTCTTTTCCCTTTTTGAACTATCATATCCTGTAACAACTAATAGCCAAATATAATGTTAGTGTGCCTGCAAAAATACTTTAGTCCTTATTATCCACATCTCATACTTAAAACCATTATGACCATTAAACATTGGTACTCCATTCTCAGAATAATCCATGATCTCCTTCCAGTGGTTAAACTGTTTCCTGAAGGAACCTACTCTCATACCAATTGTTGGATTACTGAGAGGGGGGGTGAATCAGTAATAGAACAATTTAATCATTTTTCACCATAAAATGCAAGTGTTATATCAATATAGCATTATCATACAATAGTTTTTAGAGTAACTAAACAAAGAACAAATGAGCAATCACACACATACACAATACACCGGTGTTTTACGTGGAAACCCAAATCGAGAGAAAACCACAAAATGATTTTTCTTATATGTCTTTAAGAATTACATTCATTGGAACCACCAAATTCCTTTGTTTTCCAGCTACAATTGGAAGGAGGCTCCAATCCCCTAGTTTCTCAGGCTACAACATGAAGGAATCTCCAATTCCCAAATTCTCTGGCTACAACCAGAAGGAGGCTATAACCCCCTATGTTCTCCGACTACAACTGGAAGGTGGATACAACCACCCGTCCTTGCCCCATCCAACTACTCTGACATAGAAGTAGAATGATGGAACCACTGTCTTACCATCACTGTGAGATATACTGCTGTAAAACTATACCAATCAACCTGCAATCAACCTGTACCATAAACAAGTGCATCAACCATGCACCAACCTGTACCAAACAACATGTAGTCAACATGTACCATAAACAAGTGCATCAAGCATGTACCAAATCTGTACCTCAACCTGTACAATGAACAAGTGCATCAATCATGCACCAAACCTGTACAAATAACATGTCACAACAACCTATCCAAACAACCTATCACAACAACCTATCTTATCAATCTTATCAAGCAAATCAGATCTACTCACCAAGAGAAATCACCAAGACAACTCTCAAATATGTGCATCAACCAAGCATAACACAATAACTCATAATCATCACCAAGATCAATATATGCTTCTAATAATATACCAATACAAGTATGCTACATCAACCATAAACCATGTGTCAACAATATACTAACAAGTGCCTCCAACCATGTACCAAATATGTACCAATCATGTATCAACTACTCATCAACTATGACTCATCAAGATGTACCAACATCATCAACTATACACCTCATGTATGTGCCAACTCATCAACTACTTGTCTCAACCATGTACCCAACATGTACCTCAACCAAAATCCCTCATCAATTTCATCATCCAATCTAATTTGTGACTTTGTAATAGACCTGGTTTATATGATCACATACCTGCAAACCTTCCTTAACTTTAACAACAAGACACTAGCATTTTCATCAAAATTTTCTTTAGTCTCACATGACTGGTTTTGGATTAGTCAACAACCCTAAATTGAAATAATCATAACTATGTATCTGTAATGAATACATATTTGAAAATAGTGCACAATTTTTCTTAGTATGTTTTATGCAATTCCTCTAGGTGTCACTACTTGGAACCTCTCAGAAAAAGGAGTCATAGAAAAAATGTCATATCTTGTTGAATTCTGTGTGATTCTAGAGAGTGAACTTGTAGAGTGTGCCCAACACAGAATATTTGTTATATGGATATGAAAATGTCATGTAGAATACTACAGACTATGCTCTAACCAACACATTTTGTCTTACTTAATTTTGATTTGTTATGAAGAAGTTATGATGTTTTTACCTGAAACACCTATTTTAGACTAGTTTCAGGACTAGCCACAAACCCTATTTTCCACGGAGTGTAACTCCAAAAATACAACGACCCACAAGATGAAATTCGTAACAAACCTAATTGGATATGTTTTCTCAATGGCCTATCAATTTCAAGGTATGAATCATTCTATAAAAATTTTTATTGCGAAAATGGTGATATGACCTGTAAATAACATACCTTAGAAAACATCATCAAAAGAATTTATGCTCACTTGAATTCAGCCTTATTTACTTCACATTCTCTCTGAAATTTGGCTTAGATATCCTTTTGTTACCTCATGCACCTGTATATATTCAATATGCTCAAGTGTGATTTAAAATGAGAGAGCCTTTCCTCTTATTTATACTTTCATGTAGCTTCCTCATGGGGTTACCTTTTAACCATCTTAACCCACTTTCCTTATTTTAGGGTTAACCAACTTCTAACCACTTGTCCAATTAGTAATTTATCCATTAAATTTATTATTTAAATAAATTTTTTTGTATCCACTTTGAATTATAGTACACTCATCACTTCACTTTGCCTCAAGGGGCTACCTTCTAACCATCTTAAACCACTTTCCTTATTTTAGGGGTAATCCACTTCTAACCACTTGTCAACTTAGTAATTTCTCCATTAATTTTATTATTTAAATAATTTATTTTGTATTTAATTTGAATTATAGTACACTCATCACTTCACTTTATTAATTACCTTCTAAAAATCTCTTAAACCACTTTGACTACTTTGACCTTTTGAGGCTTCTAGATGACTCAGGAGGGTTCTCCAAATTCGTAAGGCCATAACTCTTAAACTGTGAGGAGTTATGTGGCGTTCCACATGCCACCATAAATGTCATGACATGTACTATCCATATAGAATATTATTTCTTTAAAATATCTCAAAACGCATACCATTATACATCAAACAAACTTGGGTCCATTACCCAAACCTAGGTTCTCCAACTTTACATGGCCATAACTCTCTAACCGCAAGGAGTTATGTGATGTTCCACATACCACTGGAAATGGCATGACATGTAATACCCATATAGAATATATTTACTTTCAAATATATTAAAATTCATACCATTTTACATCAAACAAACTTGGTTTCATTACCCAAAACTTTGTGCTACCATAATTTCTCCAAAGGTTGACATCAATCACTAAGGGTTGACATAAATCTACAATATCACTCTCCAATGATTGACATCAATGAAAACCAACAATCCATACCAACTATCCATCAACCTAAGCCAACTGTCTGACAGTTCAGTCCCCAATATTCCTTGTCGTGATTGTTATAAACTCAAACTTGGTTTTTGAAATGGTTATGTGTTAACCCGACAATAGATATATTTGTTACCTGCATTGGATCTTGATTCGTTGGTTGAATACCTACGTGGGTTTTGGTCTATTTTTGAAGGCTGCATAGTGAATAAATGAAAGAGCACCAGGCTTTCAAACCCAGTCTGTCATATAGAAATTACTAAAAGTTGTGAGACCTGCCCCATATGTTGAAAGAGTTGTTGGATTATGTTACAGTCCATTGTGCGCTTGATGTGGTCTAGTGTTAATTTTTGAAATGATTATGTTGATAGTCTATTGTATAAAAATAAATATGCAAATAAAAAGAAATAAAATTGCACACTGGGAAGAAATTGTTTATAATGGTTTTGGCTCAGTGATGTTTGGAGTCGTTTAATTTTTGATAAAAGGAAATGGTAACCAACTAATAAATAGAGGGTCTCAAACCCAATCCATTGTGCAAGAATTAAAATTGGTTTGATATAAATGATTAAGTTCGATGACATGTTATTTTCCTCTGTCTCCCCATGTGTGTTCTAAGAAATATGGATATGGTCGTTGTTAGTTGGAATTATGAACAATATGTCTTTAAATTTTGTTTTTGTTCGATCAAACATGTATGAAAAAAAGGTGGAAATTAAATGGCAGAGTTTGACAATCCTGGAGTTCTGTTTTGGGTTTGATATGGAAGTTTTTGTGTCTTGAACCTTGAGATTGCTTATAGTTAAAAATGTTTTCTTTGGTAATTGAGGATATATCATTTTAAACAATGAATGCTATTTCATATAATGGAACAATATCCATCTAATTTCCCATTCATTATACAACTTCTCTCCTTACAAACCCACCATTTTCCCAAATTCATTTTAATTCCCTGTTTTGTTATTATGAATTGCATTCTAAGAGAATTAATAAAAGGAAAAGGAAGTGACTGGAATTTGGAAATGGAAATATTGTTTTTATGAAAGTTATGTATGTGTTTGCTTAAACAATATTTGTCAGTGGTTCTCGTTCATACTACTACTTTTCGCTCATTATAAATCCCTCACCTTCCCAATAACCCTATCATTTCCTGTTTAATATAAATTAATTATTGATTTGAGTAGTATGATGAATGGTTTGATTGCATGTTCTTCTATCATGAATGATAGAGCCAAACTTTGATTTTATTTAGGTAGGGTTGATGCATGGATTGTCAAGAGTTTTCATAACTAATTGGAACATTGCTTCAAGATGAGTTTCTTCAACAGGGGAATTAATGCGAGAGGAAATATAGGCAAAGGAAATTGGCAAAGAGGTCATAGGAGACCTCGATTTTCCATACATTTCGATGGCGATCCACAAGAATTGAATAATCTTTTTCAAGCTGGGTTCTTCAACCTAGTTGGACATGGGATCCTCCAGACCCAACCTGAAATACCTCCCTTGCAAGTACATCAAAACTTTTTGGGTATCTGAGTCCCTCCTCATGTATCAATGCAACTAGAATTGCCTGCCAACGATGGTTGGAAAGAGATTTTCCACCAGCCCGTTGTTCATCACCACGGTTGGCCTACTGCTTATTTTCCATTACCCCATCCACCACCACCAAAGACTCAAATTACCTAAGCTGATCATATTGTCTCACCTGTGCAGTCATCTCATGCTAGTAAGAGGTTAAAAACCAACGTTCCTAAGCCTGTGTAAGATAGAGGAAAAGGGGTGGCCACTGCCTCCAAATAATCCAAAGATTCCTCTGAATCTGTGTCCTCCCGCCATCATCTTAAAAATGACTGTTCTCATGTTATCAGTGAAGTTTGGCCTCAAGGTTTCAATTAGTCTAAGGCTGCCACAAAAAGACAAAAAAGAGACAATAGTGAAAAGAGGCCAAATGCCTCTCATAGTAAATATGGTTTTTGATGGTGTTTAAATATTAATTTTTATGTTGAAGACATTCCTCTCCTCTAATAGTATTTCAGACAATAAGCATATATTTAGGCAGTTTTTTTGGACAACATAAATACAATGATATTTTTTGGATATGGTCATATTATATTTTGCTGATATTTAAATATTTGATTATAAATATGAGAATGGGAGTCACAAAGAGTATATTTGAATAAAATGATCGAGTTTCTCATGTTTGATTATTAAAATAAGTAATTGGGTGTCACAAGGGGTCCCACATATTTAAGTATTATTAATTAGACCCTTATTTATATATACTATTATTATTTGTCTCAACTAATTAGTTAATCTAATTTGACTTAACTAAAGAAAGGTAGTTAAACTACCATAATTTATTGAGAAGGAATAAAATCTCAATGAAATGAAGAGACAAAGGGGGGAGACTAGAAGGAGAACTATAGCCATAAGGCTTTCTCTATACTAGTGAGATATTTTCATTTTCATTCATTCTGAGTTTACTAGAAGGCTTAATCCTCTTGATGACAACAGGGTCTTATTGAACGCACCAGGATTCAAAAACTGAATCACATATTTCAGAAGCTTGTTTTAAAGGTGTATGATTTATCTTTAGAATTCTGTGTATTCTTGTTTGTTTGTGAATTGAATTTCATGACTAATAAAGAATATTTTGCAGAGTCAAGTGACAACATTTTGTGGAAAGTTGATCCATATCTTTAGCTTCAATTTTCCTTTTGTTGTCAGAGTACTTTTGTATGGTTCCCATCGAAGGATTCTAAATATGACTTTGGTCCCTACCCTCGCAGGGTTTGTAAAGAGAACTCAATTTTGTATCTCAGAATGAAATAAATATAAAAAACAGATTGTTGTTTTAGTCTCACTCATGTGTTTTAATGATCTGGTTCATTGTTTTGATTTTATCTCCATGTACACATTTGTGTAATTTCTGTACACATTCATGTAACTTTGTTTAAGTTTATTTCTTTTGAACTGTTATATATAACACATAAAAACCAATCTTGATCCTTTGTACTTAATACTTGTGTATTAAGCAATTTCTTTTAGGCTATAAACCCCAAGTGACATTCCCAACTATCTTGTCTTAGCCTGACAAGATCTGAAAATTATTGAGTAAGGTTTTCCATACCTCTTCCTCAACACCCGTATTCTAGCACTCTTGATCTCCCTACCGTGGAGTTAACAACATTGCAGTTCTTTCCCCTTCAATCATTGGCGGATCAATCCTGGGAGGAGAGTGGACATGCCCATGACTAGTTTCTGGAGCATCTAATTGTCGAGAAATACGTTGCACCACATGAAATTCTTCACCAAAATGTTGTGCACCAGTTTCCTCTCTAATTTAATCTATTGTATAATCAACTCGAAGAAAATCATCCATAATGTGGTCATCCACAACAACTTGTCTTGATGAGATATTGATTGGAGGTATAATAGAAGTCTGAAATGGATTAGTCTCTACTGAACTCCTATTTTCTTGTGGTGATGGAGGAGAGACAACAACGACATCTATTTCTGTAGAAATATGATTTCCCTCTTATAAGAGAATATGCTTTGACATGCATAACCTTTCCTTTTCTCTTTCTTCATTTACCTTTTTAATGGGTATTTCTTTCCTCGAGGACCTTCTATATCGATTCCGTCAGTTCCCCATGTTTAAAGAGAAAATTTGGCTTCCAAGCACACCACAACAAATTTGTCTTGGTATTGGATAAGAAGACACAACTAAAAATTCCAATTTCAAGTGGAAAAATTTGTCTTGGTATTACACAAGAAGACACAGCTAACAATTTCAATTCCAATTGGACAAATTTGTCTTGGTATTACACAAGAAGACACAACTAAAAATTCCAATTGGAAAAATTTCTCTTAGTATTATACAAGAAGACACAACTAACAATTCCAATTCCAATTGGACAAATTTTTCTTCCAATTATTCCCACAATTGTCTTGCAATAGCACAAAAGTTTCTATGAATTAAACAACAAGACAAAAATAACAAAAACGTGTATGTTATTCCCATTTTTGTGTGTAGATGTTGATCTTGTTTGATTTTTTGAGATAGATGAGGTTGAGGAGTCTCCTTGGCACAAAAAATTGTCCAGCAGGAACACACGCTTTTTCCTATAACACGTGTGCACTAAAGCGTGTGCACGTTATATGAATGCGCATGTGGTCCTACTAGGTAGGGATGAACACCTAATATCAAGGCTTTCAAGTCACAAGAGATTGTTCACAATATTAATGAAACAAATATATCATTTATTGTAGACAAAAAATCTTTACGAATAAATATGTATAGGGGTTTGAGGACAACTAGGGCCTAAGGGATTAGGATTGAACGTGTTTTCAAGCATAGAGAAATGGTTAGAGTAGAAAGATGTGGATGCAAGGGTTGTGTGGCCTTTAAAAAGAGGTATAGGCATAGTTCACTTAGGGATGAGGTGTGAATGGAGTTAAGGGTTAAGTATAGGTTATGCCTAGGCTTAGATGAAGCTAGGGGTGTCTAGGTAAAGCTCTAGGTCATGGTCATGTTCAGTGTCATGGTATATGTCTAGGTCATGGTATAGGTATAGATCTAGGTCTATGTCTTGGTATAGGTCATGGTCTCGGTCTAGATCTAGGTATAAGTCATGGTCTATGTAATCTAGGGTGAGGGAGAGAGATACAGAGAGGGGGGTGTTGTAATCTAGGGAAAAGTAGGGGAGTGTTACCAGTACTTCACTATATAAGAAAGCATAGAATCACATATACATACATATAAACAAAGACATACATAAAGTAGTGGAATCCCAAAGAATAACACTCTATTACATAGATGAATAAATATAGCACAATGGAGACATCTTCTCTGATACATTCTTGTATATTTATACCTACATATTAAGTTACGAGGCAGTTGTAGCTACTTAACTACCTAGGTCAGTTGGTTAAAAAAACCCTCGATTGACATATACTTTCTACTTCGATAGTCAACCGAATAACTCTTAGTCGAATGTTGGGTCTAGTCGACAGAATCGACTAGCCCCTACAACATCTCCTCCCACCTCAATTCCTTGCTCATCCCGAGCAATAGAGGAGTATAACCGAACTTTGTTTTACATTAACATTTTACAAAATAACAATGATAGAAAGAGAGAAAGAAGATGTTTTTCTGGTGTTTGAAGAAGTTATGTAGCCTTTTCCAACCATCTTTTAGTGTCTCTTTTCAACTCATTGAATGATCGAATTTGGCATCATCCCTGATTTTGAGTCCATAGTCTACTTTTCTTCCCATAAAAATATGTTACTTGAAACGATCTTTTGAAATTTTCTTTCTATGCTTTGTCTTAGTAACCTGAATTGGATTGTGACTTTCAATTTTAGAGATGACTCTTGATTTTTCCCCCCCTCCCGAGAATTAGGCAGATGGAATCGGAGAGGGGCACTCCTTCCTTTGTGTGATGGTGACTCTCTTCTTTTGATGTCTCTAACCACAATGGTTGAACAAATTATGCATTATGAGGATCTGGTTTAGGAGGGTCATCATTTTCTATGCTCATCGACCCCATGGTCGATATTTGAAATCTTAACTACGTGTAGAATGGTTTTCCACTTTCCTCTAGTTTTGATATATAGAGTTTGATTTCATAATATTGAAGGAAACTGATAGGGTAGTGGGATTCTTCACACACGACTTAATATTCAATGATATATAACTGTAAGATTAGTGATGGTTGTTGTCCTTTGCTACCAAGGTGACTACCGTTGATATCATCCCCACTGCTTTGTTGTATACTTAAAAAATCTTCATGGTCTTGATGAGAGATATTGTTTATCTTAAGTAATTTATCCGTGGATGTGCATTCCTTAGTAATTACTGTTGATTGGTTTGTTGAATCATGCGGGGGGATGCCTATGTCAATGTTGAATTGGCACTCGTGTGAGTCCCGTGGGGTGTCAAAAGTGGTGGTTTCCATTTTCCTGTCGTACATGTCGAGTCGATTCATAGTTGTATCAGTGACTGCACAAAATTATTTTACGTTGCATCGATCATTAATTTTTCTATCGTGTTTGTCGGTCCTTTATTGTTGTGGTTTAAGTGCACCTTCTTTTCTGAAGTTGAAATTTTTGTGGTTGGTTTTTTCTCTTGCTCGATAGACTAAGTCTCCTTTGTTGATCCATGGTCGATACATGGTTTGACTGATTGCTTCTTTTGTATCGTCATGTTTCCTATTGTCGGTTCTTCTTATTAGATGTTCTTGATAATTACTTCGTTCATATTTTTTATTGTAGTCCACTCTATGATGGCTTCACTTGCTTGAACCTTGATCGATTGGTCTGGATCTGCCTCGATCAATCGACTGACACTTGATGAGGATTTTTCGTAAGTCTGGAGATGGAGTCATGTGTCGAGCTCATCTTCATCCACTTTCTCTGTGGCTTAACCAAGGGATTATTTCTCTCTCCATTGTACTTTTCCTTTACTTTTTCTTCCAAGCTTTGGAACTTCTTTAATACTTATATTTTCCTATAATAGTTTCTTGTACATGAATGTTATACCTAAATTATTTGTAACTGACTTTTAGTTTATTAATAAAAAGGATTTATTTCTTGATACTATTATTAATCTACATTTTTCAACTTCAACCATACTATTATATTTCCAGTTATGGTCGATGCCTATTGGCATTACATTCTACATAATTTTCCAACAAGGTTCCTCATCTTTATGTATTATACTTCTTTAATTGGGCACCAATAATTAATTTTTTAAATGGATGCCCCAAAAAATTTCTAAGTTGAAATACGTCTATCAGTCGAATATCTTCTATAACATAAGGAACAAGCCATGCTATCTCTAACTTCCTGGTTTTTTCTTTGATTCGATTTTCGTATAGTAGAACTAGGTCTCCATTTTGCATCTCCTTATTTCTTATATGATGATCATGACATGATTTGTGTTGTTTTTTTTTAACTTCTTGGTGATTCATTTTTATTAATCTTCCTTCTTCTAGCTTATATAACTGGAAAAAAATGATCCCGCATACTTCTATCTTGGTCGAATTTAGCCACAACTACTACTTTGTCTGAGTTGACCCAAAAGTGAAGTTGGATCACAGATTCTTGTCCATAGATAAGTTTAAATGGAGTCTATCCAGTCGATCGCTTATAAGCAGATCTATATGCCCATAATACTACATGAATTTTGTCATCCCAGTCACTCTTATCGATGCCAAAGATCTTAGTGAGTCCTTTATGCAGTGTCTTATTAAATGTTTCAACAACACCATTTTCTTGGGGATAGTAAGCTGTTGTTATTCTATGATCAATGAGAAATTTAATTAGTAGGAAGTGGATAATCTCGTTTACAAAATGTGTCCCTTGGTCACTGATTAGTGTTAGTGGACACACAAATCTTGTGATTATGTTCTCATAAATAAATTTAGTTGTGACCTATTTAGTGGATGTTTTGAATTGTTCTGCTTCCACCCACTTAGTCACATATTAGACTACAATGATAATATATTTTGTGCATGTTATTCTTGATCTTTGAGGAAATGATCCAACAAAGTCGATGGCCCAAATCTCAATTGGTCGATTAGGGTGGATCGACTATAATGAAATTTCATTGTTCCATGAGGGTCGACCCATTCTTTGATAGCTATCACATTTATTGACTTATTCCCAACAATATTTATGCAGAGTCGGCCACCATAGGCCCTCCTAAAGTATATTTCGCATGGTTGTGTCGACTTGAAAATGGCCCCCAGCTGGTCCTTCATGTGCCTCGTTGATAATGTATTATCTTTCATGTTCTAGAGAACATGTCCTTAATACATCATCATGTCCCATTTTGTATAGATATTCATTTATGATTGTGAATGGTGTTGCCTTTAGAGCTAACACTTTATTTTTATTTTCTAAGAGGTCTTCGGGTGCCTTCCTCTCCTCCAAGAAATTTGTTATTTCTTTAAGATATTTTGGTGTTGCTTCATCACATAATATATGTGTGTCTAGAAGGTTTTCCTCTATGCCTGTCGGGTCCTCCCCTATCTCGAGTCAGGACATATGGTTGGGCCTGGCATTATTTTTCCTTGTTCAGACGATTACATCGAATTCCAATTATTGGAATAGTAATAACCAACGACATTTTTTTCCTTGGTGAACATGTTTATTGACTAGATATTTTAATGCCTAATGATCTGTCAAAAATGTGAATGGGTTCGCAAGTAAGTAATGTCAGAATTTTTGCAAAGAAAATATCATCGACAAGGTTTCCCTTTCTGTGGTCGAATAATTCCTTTCTACTTTATTCAACTTCTGATTGGCATACACGTTCAGGTGGTCAATTGTGTCGTCATATAGTTGCACTAGAACCGAGCCAACATCGACATTTGAAGCATCGACATGGACGTGAAATCTTCTCGACCAGTTGAAGAATTTTAGTATGGGGAATTTGACCAATTTCATATTTACAATTTCGAATGACTCATTGCAGTATTGACCCCATCTAAACTCATTTTTTTTTTGAAGCAACTCATCCATTGGGAAAACGATATCTGAATAATGGCATATAAATTTTCAATAATACTCAATATGTTTGAGGAATATTTTAATCTGTTTCTAATTTACATGTGGCTTCAAGTCGAGGATGATTTTTATTTTTTCCATGTCTAATTTTACACCATCCTTACATACCACGTGGCCTAAGAAAATTTCAATTGGTGTGGAAAATATGCACTTCTTAATATTTAGAGACAATTGGATTTTTCTGCATCTCTCAAGCATTAATCTGAGCCATTGTATATGGTTTTTGAATAGGATCTATATAGTCCAGTCATTGAAGTAGACAACCATAGTCTTGTAGATGTATTCTTGAAATGATTTTACTACTATTCTTGAAAATATTGTTGGGGCATTCTTTAGCCCAAATGGAATTACCTTATAGGAGAAAGAGCCAAATTCAGAGACAAATGTCATCTTCAGTTGATCTTATTTAGATACATGTACTTGATTGTATCCCTAAAATCCATTTGTGAATGAGTAGCATAAATGAATTGCAACTTCATTAATTGTTTCATCAACAAATTGAATAGGGAACATATCCGTTAAAGTTTGTTTGTTGAGACCTCTAAAGTCGACACAAATTCTTAACTTTTAAGGGTCATTATTCTTTGGTTGAACCACCATAGGAATTTCTCATTCTTCTTTGTCGATTGGATATATGATGGATGTTGATAACATTCCATCGATTTCCTTTTAGATGTTGGGATTGTATCTGGGAGCTAATTTGTAAGGTCACTTTTTGATCGTCTTTTCTCCAGGAATGAGTTCAGTTTTCATTTCTCCCATTTCTTCTACAAGTCATTTTGGATCGTTAAAATCTTTTGCAAATACGTCTTGATATTATTTGAGTAAGTTGACTATGTCGGTTGTCTCCTTCTCCGTCCAATAGTCGCCTACTCATGCCATTTTGGGTCGATTGTCATTTGATATATTGAACTATTTTGTATTTATTTCATCATTCCTCCACTCTAGTGGTTTTTCTTCCTCGACATGCCAATCCCCTTCTTCGATTTTGGTGAAGCTTTCCAGGAAGTAGTGTTGTTCAATTTCCTCCTTTTCTTCCTTAGATATTTTTGATACTGATTTTACATAGTTTTGCATCGCCGGGTGGACACTTTTCCGTCGAAAACTCTATCCAGGACAATGTTTATTTTCCATATTGATTCTTCGTGTTGTTGTATTTTCATTATTATTTATCGAAACAAGGTGGCAAGTCGATGTCAATCCTACATCGACCGTCATCTTCCCTTTTTCCTTTTGTATAGATGGTTTTTTTTCTAGGAAGATTTTAATTTGTTCTATTGCTTCTCTTAAACGTTCTTCCTCCAGAATAAATTAAAAGTATTGGACAAAAGTTTCCTTGATGTCAGACCAATTGAGTGTATGGCCACATGCTTCATTGATTTTGTACCATTTATTTGGTATTTCATATAGTGTGTTTGGAAACATATGCGGCCATACCATTTCATCTCTATATCCTGTTATGTGCCATTCATTCTCACAATGGTGGATATGTTCGACTCAATCGTACCCAACCTTGAATATAGGCATGTTGATTTCTTTGAATAGTTTGTTTTCTTCAAAGAGTTCTACAAAGTAAGTTGATATAGTTTTCCATGATTTTAGTCTTGGGGAGTGTGTTTCCCACCATCTTGTGGCTTGGCCTGTGAGGGTTTCCACCATGCTTTGAGTTCTTCTTTTTTCTTCGACATATTTAGAAACTTACTCAACATGCCTCAACAAAATGATTCATTTTTTGTAGCGTAGTGGCTTTTTCATCATGTTGTCGACCAAAATAAGTGTAGGAGTTTGTCAAAGTATATTTTCATAAACTATAGGTACTGATTGAATTGAATAACATTTTATAGAATGCTTAATTGGGATGGATTCAATGGTCCAACAATATTTTGAGTGCCCTTCATAATTTTCTATCTGCAAGTTGTATAGAGATGAGTCAGAATTGTGTCCGATCGACATGGGAGATTTTGTTGATATTTATCCTTGTGCATTAGGTTCAGAATAATCTATTTGTTCATTGATTATTTGGTACAGGCATCATGATTCTTGATCTTTGTCCAATGATTCACTCCAAGGTTTCCCTTCATTAGGGTCCAGAGGGATTATCATTTTTCTTCCATTCCCTTTTAACTTGATTCTGTCATTTTCGAGGGAGATATTGGATTTCATTTGTCATCCCCATGGTTGATCGAAAAGTGTTGCATATGATAGAATTCCCTTGACTAATTCCATTAATTCGAATTTGACTGATGTCTGTATACCCATAATTTGAGTTTCGACATTTCTAAGTATACCAATAGGATCTATTAATATTTGGTCTGCAATATTGAGGTAATTCAGTGTTGGTGCTAATGAAGGCTAACCCAACCATATCCACTTATCCCGAGGTAGGATATTTGCTTGTGATCCAAAGTTGACGACTACCTGGTTAATCAATACCCCATGTATTTCCAAGTCGACATGTGGGTCATAATATTTATTCTTATAGGAAAGTTGCTTGACATCTTTAGATTGTCTTTGTCCTTATTTATACTCTATTAGTATATTAAGCATATCCAGTGATTGAATGACTGAGTGATTTTCCCTTAAGATCTATAAAAATTCTTGTACAATGTCTTCATTTTGTCTTCCTTTCTTTGGTTGGTATTGATTAGAGTTTTTGAAGAATTTAAGCACATCCCTCATAATTTGTTCTTCTTTGTCTGGATTTGGAAACTAACTAGACTTCCGTGGTCGTCGATCTTGTAAGGGGATATTATTAATATCATGTTTTGTGCCTGATATAGTAATGATATGTAATTTTTTTGAATTTAAAACTTCTTGTTTATAGATGGTGTGTATGAGGTTTATGTTCATTTTGGTCATGTTCTTATCAAGTACTATTGGACAGTCTTCCAGTGAATGATTGCTGACGCCAAAAATGTTACAAAATTTCAAGTCGACCTGATATTTTATTAGGAATTCAGGGATAACATGTTCATCTTTTCAGGGATTGTAACAATAGGGTATCAATTTGGATTATCCCGAGTGGTTTTTGTTGAGGGGTGTTTCCCCCCCACCCAGTTTCAATTCCTGCAAGTGACATGTTGATCTCTTAAATGAGAAAGATATCGAAAAAGCCTAACCTTTCTAAAAAATATGGTTTACCACGGGTACCATCCTTGAAATGAGGGGAAGTTCCCGGTGGGTTCCCCCAGGATCTATTCCAAAGTAAGAAAATAACATTGTAACATTAGGGTTGAATTCGGCCTTGGAATCCATCTTGACTGTGACCTCCTCGACAGTGACCTCAACCATAATAATCAGTTCTTCTTCCGTAGTCATTATTCTCATCAGTTGCATATGTATGATAGACTGTGTGCATATTTGTTCTATTTCATGTATTTAGTGGAGATGTTCTATGGCTATGCATTTCAAAAATATCACACCACTTTCTATTTTTCATGTTGTGCGAGAAATAATGCACACCAAGTCTTTGATACCCAACTTGGTGCACAAGGTATGGAAGGTATTTTTGAACTTTGACACTGTTTGGCCCCTCTCTTGATGTAGCATGGTCCATCTCATGTACTGCTCATCATAGTTTCCCATATGGTACTATTTCTCCTTGAACACATCCATAAAAAATACCCAATTGGGATTAGCCCCAAATAGTCCAGACTCCTCTGTGGAATGTTTCTCCCAGTAAGTTTCTCACCAATGTTTGACATAGGGGAGAGCCTTAAGGAGTGAAAAGGTGATCTTTTTTCTGTCAGAAAAATTGTGAATAAAGAAACAACCTTCTAAAAGTTTAACCATTTTTCCAAAGAATATGCATTGATCTAACCTTAAAATAGAGGAATACCAAAATTAACTTGTACCTTGAATGGGGCAGCGTCTCCAAAGTGATTTCTTGACGAAGACACACCTGCTATTGTCGACAATCGTTGAAGGATTTGAGAACAATTCTCCAACATCTCGTTCCTTTGTTGTGCAAGGGCTTTCATGAGAAACAACTTGATGAGATATTCTTCTCCCTTGTCTCTCTTTTCTTCTTCCATGGGAGGCCACTTGGGCTAGTGAGAGCAGTTTTCCTCAAGAGAAATTATCTCGAGACCCAACTCTCTATACCTTGACCTCGTCGAGGACATGCATTAAGAAACAAAAAGGAGTAGTCTGCTTTGATACCACTAATACAGATAATTTTGAGAACTAAATGAAGGAGGAAATATAATAATAAAATACACAAATATATTGCGATAAAAACAGATATATAGTAATGCACAATTTTTATTAATGATAGAAATGTACAAAAATTGTAAAAATATAGAGTGAATGAACTCACTAGAATGGTGGCATCTTATCTTTGAGAAGGGATGTGATAACTATGCTCATTCATAAGAATACAATGTTTATAATGAGGAACCAAAGGAATTCTTAACATAAATAAAATCCAAAACCCTAACCCCAGAAGATGAAACACCAAAAGGTTTGCAGGCCCTCATGGGGGTAGTTGATACGTCAACTTCCCAAGGGTATACGTTTTGCATATGATCTCTGTTTGGGGCGCACAATATCTTGTTGGAAAGGTCTATCCAAGGAATACACATTTTTTCATCACACTTTGGATATATCCTATAGTGTGATTGTACCACACTCAAAAAATGTTTTTTAGGGCCTCAAAATGACCCCAAAAGTCTAGGACTCGAAAAACTGCCATGGTGAAAACCCTTGTTTTGAGCCAGTGGAATAGGTGGGTGGCCACCAATTTCTTCCTGAATCACATAAAAAACAATTTATTCTTGGATCCTCATATCCTTCATAAAGGGGAATATTATTAAGTCCCATGGATGCTTTTTTAAGAACACTAGATTTTTTTGATCCTCGACTTATCAGACCTTTCGACTAGGATGTCAGATTCTTACTTGGTTATTATTTTGATGACTTGTCCCTCGGTCGATCTTCTAATGGATGGTATTCAAGGATTATTTTCTTCTTTATTTCTCTACGATTTACTTCTTCTATATGACAAATTTTTACTTTATATTCGACGACATGTCGTTCTATTGGATGTGTCGGTTCACAACTATAATGTATTATATTTTGTTCTCTTGATATGATACTTGGTAGGGGGGTTGGGTTCGTGAGATCCTTGATGTGAATGATCATTTTATTGAATTCATGTATTTCTATCTCGACAATGAGCATGTCACATAAATTCTCATGCTCATCATTTCTATACCATATTCTTGTAGATTTTTCGTCGATCTGAAGTATATGTCGAAGGAATTCTTTAATTCGAGGGATTTTTTCTTGAACAAGAGGAGTGCGTATTGGTGGTCCTAAATCTTCGTAATCCATGATTTTGTCTTGGTTTTCTGGTTGATGGGTTCCCATTCTAGCCTATATCAATTGTGATTTCTTACTTTTGTCAGGGATCATCGGGACTGTTATTATTTCCAGCTCTGGTTGATTTCTTTCAGACTCAGACTCCTCACGCGCTCTATCAGGCCGATATTATCTGAACATTTTTCTATTTGACTCCCGACTATTCCACAGGTTATGAATCTCCTCTCTTTTCTTTTGTCTCTTGTCCCACTTCAATTTTTGGATGTCGAACGTTTGTTTGTAAATTAGCTTTCCTCTCGAAGACATTTATGCTTCAGTCAAATGAACATCAGTATGCTCTTTTATTATGGCATCTCATAGATCATCCATCCCTCGATCACTTCCCTGACGTAATCGGAGTCGGTGAATATGGCCATGTTTTTTTGCTCAAAAACTAGTCCCATACTTGTTTTTTTATCATTGCACCTTGCTTATAGGAATTCAACCCACTTTTCATCTCTCTTCCCACTAAATATTTTGTGGTGGGTACCAAGTCAAGGCTGGAATTCAACAATGTCACCTACTCCTTTATCAAGAAAAAAATTATGTAGCAATCTGGGGATGGTGCAAAAACATTTTTCGTGTATCTCTGTGTAGAATTTGTCTTTTATTTTGTCGAGGGATGTTCGATCCTCAATAGATTGTTCTATCATGTAATCTTCAACACTTCTTTCAACTCAACCGTGTAGGTTCGTTCGACCTCTATTTGTAAGTTTGAGTGTTAAATTTTCGTCGGAAGTCAATTTAGGAATTACCATATTTGTTGATGTATTCGAACAAGTATTATGGGATAGCTTCTAGAAATATTTCGCGAGTCTTTGAGAAAATTTCCGATCATGCTTCTGCTAGTGATAGGTTGTTTCTTCTTACGTAATTCTTAATGTAATTTTCAATTTTTTGCTCCCACCATTCACATATGTATTGTAAAGTTATCATCTATATGATCTTCTGCATGAACAGGTTCATAAATACCGACAACAAAACCAATGTTGTAATCTAGGGAAAATTCGGGGACTGTTACCAATAGTTTAGTACATAAGCGAGCGTAGAATCACATATACATACATATAGACAAAGACATACACAAAATAGTGGAAGCCCAAAGAAAAACACTTTAATATATAGATGAATCAATGCAACACAATGTAAACATATTCTTTGATACATTCTTTTATATTTATACCTACATATTCATTTACAAGAGAGTTGTGACTGCTTAATTTCCTGGGTCGGTCGGTTAACAAAACTCTCATCCAACTTACACTTTCAACTTCGGTAGTGGACCGACTAACTTTTAGTTGACTGCTGGGTCTAGTCAATAGAGTCAACTATCCCCTGCAATATGGGGGTAGAGAGAGAGAGTGAGATGAAGGGGATAGGAGAGGGAAGAGGAGAGGAGAGGGAAGGGGGGTTATATAGAGGAAAAGAGAGCAAGGGGGGAGAGTGAGGGAGAGATAGGCAGGGGGCTATGGTGAAAGAGATAGCGAGGGTTAGATGAAATAGGTAAAGAGAGAAGGGG
>ML788044.1:694738-711861 GCA_009831015.1 Picea engelmannii
GGACATAAGAGCTCATGTATGATATTAGGAACGTGTGCATCTTCCTAGAGAGAGTGTGTGTGCTATTAGGAACCTGTGCGTGTTCCTAGAGTGCGTGCATGCTATTAAAAAAATGTGCACATTCTTTTGAATTCAATTTTTTTGGGAGATATTAACAACTTTAGCATACATGTATGTTGACTTGGTTTCCTTAGATTTATATTCAAGATGAAAAACCTAATGGTTCAGTCTACAAATTGGTAAAAAGATTCATTTTTGTGAGTACCTCTCTATATCTTTGTTTTTGACGTTATTTTTATATAGGCTACACAATTCAGTTGTTGACGAAACTACAAACATAGATAGAGTCAACTATGCAGATTTCAAATATATAGTTTATTTTTTAAATTAATATTTTTTACTATTTTTAATCTATTTTTGTCTTCAAATATATCAAAATCCTATAATACATACCTCTCTTATTTTTTCTATAACTTTTTGTTCTACGATCTGAAAAAGAAAATAAAAATAAAAATAATAATAATACTAATAATACTACTACTACTAATAATAATTATTTTGATCATGTTAAGACCCTCTTAGCATGCACAAACAAAAGGCATTGTAATTTCAAGGATGTATTGACTTTCATAATTTAAAAAAAATATAAAATTAATATTATAAATTTCCAAAAAATACATGGCACTAAAATAACATGTTCTCTACAATTATACAATTTTTTGGCATGAAATTCCATCGTTAAGTTAATCAACACCTGAACGAACAAAAACATATACCCTATATTTTTCTTTGAAAAATAACACACGACTTTTAGAAAATTTCAAATTTCACATAATTATTCACAATTTCTATGAATAAAAGTTGTATATTCGGAAATATAATTCAATTTCCTACATTTCATCTTCTTGTTGATTAAGGTTGGTTGTCATTGACGTCAACCCTTGAAGAAATCCCCACAACACAAAGGTTTGGGTAATGGACCCAAGATTGTTTGATGTAAATATGACTCATTATTGTCTCGTCATGGTTGATAAGAAGTAAATATGGATGAAATCCAAAGTGGTCCCCTTATGGTGAAAGCCCTCATGGGAAGATGCTTTGCGGAGTAAGAGAACCCATTCTTAATTAAGGAATAATGAGTTGAAGGATAGTGAATTTGTCAGGGAAAATATCCTAGATGGATAGTGCTTGTCATGCCATTTCCGGTGGTATGTGGAACGTCACATAGCTTCTCATGGTTAGAGACTTATGACCATATGAAGTTGGAGAACCCTCATGCGTCTTATAGAATCCCCCAAGAGTCAAAGTGCTTTGAAAAAAGAAATTAATTTAAATGAAGAAGCCCTAAAATAAGGAAAGTGTAAGGCTACATGAAGATATAAATAAGAGACAAAGCTCACTTATAAAAACACACTTGTACATATTGTATATCTATTTTCTTGTGTAATGCTTCTTGTAAATACTTATGGATACATATGAAGTGGAAAACGTCTGAGGTAGAATGAAGGGTTGACGGAGAAATTCTCGGATTCACAAAAAACCCTATTTTTTGAGGCATACATGTCCTGTCTTGTATAGGGTGCATATACATTGAAGGTATACGTGGGCTGGCTGTGTATAGGGTGAGTATGTACGCAGGCTGACCGTGTATAGGGTGAGTACATGTTGATAAAGCCATGAAACTTGAGAAGATGAAGGTGCATAGGTTCTAAATTATGAGATCAAGCTCCTAGGAAGGTCTAGAGTGCTCAGATACATCAGATCCATCCATTGGCTCAAAAGGTATGTCTTATTTCTATAAATAGTTGGATTTTGATGTATGCATGAGGAATGGCAATGGAGATTTTAGGGTTCTCCCTAGAGAGACTAGTGGCTACATGGGATCTTCTGTATAAATCAGATCTACATAAATACAGTGATGGTATATTTATCATTGATACTTCTTGTTGAGGCACATCTTGTATTTCTTGGCATATGGATAAGAGTTCTTATGGTACATGGATGAGATCTTGTATTTATTGATGTATTGAGAAATTGAATATCACAAAGGGGTTGATGGCTAAGATCATGTGAGGGATATTATACTTGTTCATGATTACACATACCTATATGGCACATGACTAGAGAGAGACATACTTGCCTTGAGTAGAGGTTATGTATGAGGATGCATGTACAGGGTACAGTTACAGTCTGGATACAGTGACATGTTACATATATATGTGAAAGAAGTTATAGAGGGTCAAAAGTTTTCGAGTGAAAGGAAACCCTAGTTTCAGAAGGCATACGCGGACTGCATAACAGATAGGGCGCATACATACATGGGATGCATCACTATAGGTCATGTATCTGTTGTATTTTTGTAGATACATGTTTAGTTTAGGTATGGTTTGATTACAGGGCAGTTGTATAGATTGGATACAAGCTAGTGGTATAGGTTGATACAATTGTACAACATTATATCTCACAGTGACAGGTTGACAATGGTTCCATCATTCTACTTCTAATTTTGGGTGATTGGACGGGGCAAGGATAGGTGGTTGTAGCCATATTCCAATTGTAGCCGGAGAACATATGGGGTTGTAGCCTCCTTTTGGTTGTAGCCAAAGAATTGGGGAGTTGGAGCTTCCCTCAGGTTGTAGCCTGAGAAACCAGGGGGTTGGAGCCTCCTTCCAGTTGCAGCTGGAAAACAAAGGAAGTTGGTGCTTCTAATGAATGTACCACTTCAAGATATATAAGAAAAATCATTCTGTGGTTTTCTCCCGATTTGGGTTTCCACGTAAAACACTGGTGCATTGTGTATGTGTGTGATTTTTTATTTTTTATTGCTCATTATTGGATAATAATTCTACATTGATATAACGTCTGAAGAAAAAGGATTATAATTATGCTATTACTGATTCACCCCCCCCTCTCAGTAATCCAACAATTGGTATTAGAGCAGGTTCCTTCAGAAATATGTTTAACCACTAAAAGGTAGATCATGGAGAGTACCAATTTATATAAAAATGGAATACCACAGTTTGATGGATGAAAGTATGCTTTTTGGAGCATAAGGATGAAGACATATATACAAACACAGGGATTTCAAGTTTGGAAATCGATTGTAGATGGATACACAGCACCAACAGTTCCACCAACAAATGACAAAGAAGTGAAACTCTGTGAGAATATTTACAAAGCCAAAAATGCACTATTGAATGGTCTTAATGATACGATATTCGCCAAAGTTTCACATTGTAAATCTGCTAAAGATATTTGGGACAAGCTTCAAAATATTTATGAAGGAGATTCAAAAGTCAAAGCAGCAAAGATTCAAACTTATAGAGGTCAGTTTGAACAACTAAAAATGAAGGAAGATGAAGATATCACAACCTACTTCTTACGAGTCGATGAAAGAGTGAATGCAATCATAGGATTGGGAGACGAAATCGAAGAATCTGTAATTGTTCAAAAGGTACTAAGATCTCTTCCTATGAGATTCAACCCTAAGATATCAACACTAGAAGAAAGATCGAATCTAAACTCTATAAGCATGGATGAACTGCATGGAATCTTCACAACATATGAGATGAAAACTGAACAGGAAAATCCAAATGTAAAAAAAGTAGCCTTCAAAGCATCCAAAATATCAAAGCAAAAGAAAAAGGAACAAGAAGAATATAGCAGCAAAAACGACGTCTCATAATATGATGAAGAAGTGGCCAACTTCGTCAAAAGACTGAACAAGGGAACCAACGGTAGGTATAGAGGTAAGTTTCCTTTAATTTGTTTTAATTGTGATGGTATTGGTCATTTTCCTAACAAATGTCCTCATAAGAAAACGAGAAATGATGAAGGTTACTCAAAAGGAAAAAACACATATAAAGGCAAAAGAACTACAAAGAAAGATTTCAAGAAAAGCTTATGCATGAAAGAAGACATCTCATTATTAGATGAAGATGAAGTCAGTGACAGTGAGACAAGAAGAGTTCTATTCATGGCAGTAAAAGACTCTGACAAAGAAGACTCCGAAGAAGAATATGAAGAAGTTGAAGAAGAAGTCGAAGAAGAGATTGAAGAGTTAGAAGTTGACTTTTGAGAAGAATTAATGTGTGCCATAGAAGTTATCAAAAGAGAAAATAAGAAGAACAAGAAACTACAAGCAGAACTAGAAAAAATGATCACAAAATGGAAAGTTCAAATAGAAGAAGATAAAAGAATTGAAGAAGCACTCAAAGAACAATTAGAAGAAAAGGACAGGATCATCGGAAACTTGGAAGCAGATATTTTCACTTTAAGAAAGGATATTCAAAAGAAAAATATACAGAATAGATCAAAAGTTTTGGATGACATTATCAGAAGTCAAAAATCTCATCTTGACAAGTCTGGACTTGGATACAATCAGTGATCAGGGGATCAAATTTTGCTCAAAAATTCAAAGTGCTCGGAATCGCTTCAAACCGGACGAGAACGTAGGCCTCATCGTTGTGAACCCAACGCAAGTCGTTTCATTTCAAACGAACGTCGGGAGCGAGAGATATTGCGATCTATTCATAAAGTCAAACAGGTAAAAAAAATGATGTTGACTGTACAGTCCATATAGGATGACGTGGCAGAGACATACGACCGTACGTGTGGTGACGTGGAAGTTTATTATTGGATGACAGGTGGTCGAATGGGAAGTTGACATGTGGCACTTTTCGAGCAAGTGATTGGGTGCCACGTGGCCCAATCATGGGCTGCCACGTGGCACCCCGGTGGTGGTTGTCATTGTTGTTTGTTAAAATATATGGAGTCTGTGGGGTTCGACCTCTGAACCTCCCCACCGCATAACACTTCCATAAACTCCAATAACCAATGGGCTATCGCTTATGCCTTGACATATATGTGTTTCGGATTTAATATAAAGTCAATTGATTGTATGGTTTTGGGCCGTGACCGGGCCGGGGCCTAGCCCAGCTCTTGGTTGTGCGCTTTCATATATGTGACCACGGTTATGTATTATGGTTTGGCACATGCATTTTATATATATGTTTCCAACGGTTATAACTCCCGCCAAGTGTTATGTTATCATTTGATATGGGACGGAGCCCCATTTGTTTAAGCGTGCGGTCCTATGACCCATACGCCCAGGTGCTAAGCGGTTAGGGGATGGCGCGCCCTTAACCATCCTACGGTTTGCACCATTGGCGCGATTGCACCCAGTGCTAGGTTTTCATGCTTTATATTGCATGTGTGCCAGGTTCATTTGACAAGGGTGCAATTTGTAGATGCAGAGACAACAAGCTTGAAGGGGGAGACTTCTAGGAGGCCTAACTTCTTCGTTTTTCGACCGATTGAGGTGCCGAAAGAGCCCAGACAGGGGTTTTTGGATGCTATGAAGTCATTGGAGCAGTTGGTTTGTCAGTTTGAGCATTGTAAGACATTTTTTTGAGCTCTTTTGAGAAATTAATAATAATGATCCATTGGAAGTTAGACCAGGAGATGTAGCCCAAGAGAGGGGTGAACTCCTTTATCAATTGTTGTGCTTATGTTCTTATGTTCATTGATTATGCTGCTATATATGTGTATTTTTCATGAGTAATCCCTTAATCTATGTGTTGCAATCTGATCCATTTTCTTTAAACACATAACATTTACATTGCAAGTAATTTCAAGTATTTCAAGTCTTCTTCAATTTTAGATCAATCAGACAGAAAAAGGATCAAGCTCCAAAACAACAGAGAAAGAAAAAAATCTAAAAGGCTATGAAGAAACAATCAAAGGGGACAAGAATATATACAAGGAATATTACAGGGACACTCCTCCACCGAGAAGATTCAGATTTTAGAATCAACAACAGATAGATAGGCCTCAAGAAGGAGAAGTATTCATAATATCAATTGATTTTAGAATATCTTCAACTCCCAGGTATCAAACTATATTTTTTGGTTTATGTTATTCATGTAATAATTTTGGACATAAAGCTATAAATTGTAGAGCTAACAACAAGAACAATAACAACTTTGAGAGTCATACACAAAGGGGTTATTCAAGAAGACCTAGTGAAACACAAAGAAGAATTTACAACAGGTTTGAATCCTTGGGCACTGAAGTGGAATGTTACAATTGTAACAACTTTGGACACATGGACAAATATTGCAGAATGACAGTCCCTCCTAAAGAACCTCAACAGAATAACAACAGTCACAGACAAGAACCTCAGAAAATGACATGGATAAGAAAGAAATATTAGTATAGAAATGAAGAATGTACAGTCACTCTACAAGCTAAGAAGAAGAAACATAGTTGGTATGTTGATAGTGGGTGTTCAAAACACATGACAGGTGATAGAGACAAATTTGTTACAATGCAAAAGGAAAGAAATGGACCAGTCTCTTTCGGAAATGATAATTCAACCAAAATCATTTTAGAAGGCACAATCCGAATTGGGAACAAGAATGAAAAGGTACAAAATGTTCTACTGGTAGAAGATATGAAACATAATCTTATAAGTGTGATTCAAATGTGTGACCAAGGTCATAAATTTACTTTCGATTCACAAAAGTGTGATATAAGAAGAGAAGGTTCAGGGAAATTGGTCAGTACAGTTGCAAGAACTTCAAACAACATATATGTGTTAAGTGAAATTGGAAATGAAAAGTGTTGTCTAGGAAAGAAGATGAAATTTGTCTATGGTACAGAAGAATGGCCCACATGCACTTTGATAACCTTGTCAAAGTCAACAAAAGAGAAGCTGTTAGAGAAATTCCCTAGATCACGAAACCAACCAACACTTTATGCCAGCATTGTCATCAAGGAAAACAAACAAAGACCAGGTTCAAATCAAAGGAATATTCAACAACAAAAGCACTGGAAATTGTGCATACTGATCTAGTTGGACCAACTACAACAAAGGGCTTAAAAGGTGAGAGATACTTTATGTTATTATTTGATGATTATACAAGAATGACTGCAGTTTTCTTTCTCAATAACAAGTCAGAAGCTTTTGAAAACTTCAAGATATACAAGGAAATGGTGGAAAATGAGATGGATTCAAGAATAAAATGCTTGAGATCTGATAATGGAGGAGAGTTCACTTCAAAGGAATTTATGGACTACTACAACAGTCATGGAATAAAAAGGCAATTCTTCATTGATAGGACACCTCAACATAATGGAGTTGTTGAAAGAAATAACATGACAATACAAGAAATGGCTCAAACAATGATAATGGATTCCAAATTGACAGATATATGTTGGACACAGGAAGTGCATACAATAGTTCACATTGAAAACAGAGTAATTCTCAGAAACAACACTGATAAAACTCCCTACGAGCTATGGAAAGGAAGACCAACAAATGTGAAACACTTCAGAGTTTTTGGAAGAAAATGCTACATCAAAAGAGAAGATGGAAGAATGGGAAAGTTTGACTCTTGTGTGGACAAATGAATACTTGTTGGTTACTCAAGTACAAGGAAATAATACAAGTGTTACAATATAAGATTAAACAAAGTTGTGGAAAGCATCAACACAACAATTGATGAAACATGCAGACCATAATCAAAGGAAGAAGAAAACAAATCAATGGAACAACTTTTTGAAGAAGAAGATGGAAAAGAAGTAGAAGAGGAAGATGAAGAGAATCTGACAGAAGCAGAAGAGCAAGTTCAACAAGTGTCTCCAAAGACACCAAGTAAACGAGTACAGAAGAATCATCCTTCAGATCAAATTATCGGGAACAAAGATTCAGGAGTTGAGACTAGAATAAAAATCCATTCACCAGAACAAACACACCTAAAACTATTATCTACAATTGAACCAAACTATTTTGAAGAAGCCAACAAGGATGAATTTTGGAATAAGGCCATGGATGGAGAATTAGATCAAATAGAGAAAAATGACACTTGGGAATTGGTTCCAAGACCAAAGAATAAGAGTGTGATCGACACAAAATGGGTTTCAAGAATAAATTAAATGAAGATGGATAGGTTACAAGGAACAAAGGTAGATTTGTATGTAAAGGATATGCACAGATTGAAGGAATCGACTTTGAAGAGACATTTGCCCCAATTGCCAGAATGGAAGCAATCCGGATTTTCTGAATGGGGAACTTGAAGAAGAAGTCTACATTGAACAACCAGAAGGATTTCAGTTGTCAAAGAACAAATATTATGTGTGTAAATTAAAGAATGCCCTGTATGGTCTAAAATAGGCTCCTAGAGCATGGTACTCTAGACTAGATAAGTATCTGTAGCAGGAAGGGTTCATAAAAGGAAGTGAAAACAACAACCTCTACATCAAGGTAAGTCAAGGTAATATTTTATTAATTGAAGTTTATGTTGATGATATTATTTTTGGTAGTGATGATGACAGGTTGAGCTAGAAATTTGCAAAAGATATGCAAAATGAATTTGAAATGTCGTTACTTAGAGAACTATCCTTCTTTCTAGGACTTCAGATATGTCAAAGCAACCAAGGAAATTTTATTTCTCAAACCAAGTACATCAGAGAAATGCTAAATAAGTTTAGAATGGAAGATTGCAAACCAGTTGTCACTCCCATGCAAACCAGTTGCAAGTTGAGCAAAGATGACGATTCAAAGTATACAGATAAGAGGCAATACAGGTCAATGATTGGCAACCTACTATATGTGACAACATCCATACCAGATGTAATGGAAGCAGTTGGAAAAGTGGAACAATTTCAATCAGAACCAAAGGAATAACATGTATTAGCAGTGAAGATGATTTTCAGATATCTCAAAGGAACAAAAGAGTTTGGATTATGGTATCCAAAAGGAAAGGATCTATCACTTATTGCCTACACAGATGCAGATTGGGCAGGTTGTATTGAAGACCGACAAAGCACCAGTGGATCAACGTTCTACTTGGGTGAGTGTTTAGTATCATGGCTAAGAAAGAAACAATCATCAACATCTTTATCTACAACCGAGGCAGAGTATATTGCAAAAACATCATGTTGTACATAGGTTCTTTGGATGAAACAAGCTTTTACAGATATACAGGTCGAGTATGATGAGCCCATTCCTATCTATTGTGATAATACAAGCGCCATCAATATCCCGAAAAAACAGGTGATGCACTCCAAGACGAAGCACATTCCAATCAAGTATCATTTTCTACGAGAGAAGGTTGCAGAAAAGAATATCAGAGTTGAGTATGTGGGCACAAAAGAACAAGTGACATAAATCTTTACAAAACCACTTCCACGGGAAGCCTTTGAATATCTTTGCTAAAGACTTGGAGTTATTTCTACTCCAAAATGAATGCATTTTGAATGCTTATCTTATATGTCTTAGATTTACACGAGGAAGCACCTTAAGAGGACAATTTAGTCAGGGGGAGAAGCCCCAGATGGAAAGATACCTTTGCCATTGATGACAAAGGGGGAGAGTTTTATATTTTTATCAGATGTAGAGGACATAGGCATGGTTACAGGGGGAGTAGATTTATTATATGCAGAGGACAGAGGCATTGTTCGAGGGGGAGCATGAGTGATATGATTTCAGTATTTCATCAGAGTGTTTCCATCAATGCCAAAGGGGGATATTGTTTATTAAGGTTGGTTGTCATTGATTTCAACCCTTGAAGAAAGCCCCAGAGCACAAAGGTTTGGGTAATGGACCCAAGATTGTTTGATGTAAAGATGACTCATTATTGTCTCATCATGGTTGATAAGAAGTAAATATGGATGAAATCCAAAGTGGTCCCCTTATGGTGAAATCCCTCACGGGAAGACGCTTTGCAGAGTAAGAGAAACCATGCTTAATTCTAGAATAATGAGTTGAAGGATAATGCATTTGTCAGGGAAATTATGCTAGATGGATAGTATTTGTCATGCTATTTTCGGTGGTATGTGGAATGTCACATAACTCCTCACGGTTAGATAGTTATGACCATATGAAGTTGGAGAACCCTCATGAGTCTTATAGAATCCCCCAAGAGTCAAAGTGCTTTGCAAAAAGAAATCATGTTAAAGGAAGAAGCCCTAAAATAAGGAAAGTGTAAGGCTACATGAAGATATAAATAAGAGACAAAGTTCACTCATAAAAACAAACTTTTACATATTGTATATCTATTTTCTTGTGTAAATATTCTTGCAAATATTTGTGGATACATCTAAAGTGGCGAACGTATGAGGTAGCACGAAGGGTTGATGAAGATATTCTTGGATTCACAGAAAACCCTATTTTCTGAGACATACGCGGGTTGTCTGTGTATAGGGTGCGTATACATTGAAGGTATACGTGGGCTGGTTGTGTATAGGGTGATTATGTACGTGGGATGACTGTGTATAGGGTGAGTACATGTTGATAAAGCCATGAAACTTGAGAAGATGAAGGTGTAGAGGTTCTAGATTCTGAGATCAAGCTCCAAGGATGGTTTAGAGTGCTCAGATACATCAGATCCATCCATTGGCTCAAAAGGTATGTCTTATTTCTATGAATAGTTGGATTTTGATGTATGCATGAGGAATGGCAATGGAGATTTGAGGATTCTCCCTAGACAGACTAGTGGCTACATGGAATCTTTTGTATAAGTCAAATCTACAGAAATACAATGCTAGTATATTTATCATTGATAATTCTTGTTGAGGCACATCTTGTATTTCTTGGCATATGGATAAGATATTTTATGGTACATGGTTGAGATCTTGTATTTATTGATGTATTGAGAAATTGAATATCAAAAAGGGGTTGATGACTAAGATCATGTGAGGGATATTATACTTGTTCATGATTACACATACCTATATGGAACATGACTAGAGAGAGACATACTTGCCTTGAGTAGAGGTTATGTATGAGGATGCATGCACAGGGTACAGTTACAGTCTGGATACAGTGACAGGTTATAGATCTATGTGAAAGAAGTTACAGAGGGTCAAAAGTTTTCAAGTGAAAGGAAACCCTAGTTTCAGAAGGCATACGCAGACTGCATAACAGATAGGGCATGTGCATATGCAAGCTGCATCACTACAGGTCGTGTATTTGTTGTATTTTTGTAGATACATGTTCAGTTCAGGTACGGTTTGATTACATGGAAGTTGTATAGATTGGATACAGGGTAGTGGTACAGTTTGATACAATTGTACAATAGTATATCTCACAGTGACAGGTTGATAGTGGTTCCATGATTCTACTTCTACTTTAGGGTGATTGGATGGGGCAAGGATAGGTGGTTGTAGCCACCTTTCGGTTGTAGCCGGAGAACATATGGGGTTGTACCCTCCTTCTGGTTGTAGCCAGAGAATTGGGGAGTTGGATCTTCCGTCAGGTTGTAGCCTGAGAAACCATGGGGTTGGAGCCTCCTTCTAGCTGCAGCTGGAAAACAGAGGAAGTTAGTGCTTCCAATGAATGTAATTCTTCAAGACATATAAGAAAAATCATTACTGATTCACCCCCCCCCCTCCTCTCAGTAATCCAACACTTCTTACACCATATTCAAATTCATTGTAAAAGTACCTTGAATAATGTTTTTTCATGTTTGCATTGCCACTAACTCATCATGAGGGACCATCATTAACTTACACACACACACACATGCATATATATATATATATATATATATATAATTTAAGGTGGATATTGATTTTTTTACAAGGAATTACACATCTCCCTCATACTAGGTTAAATTGATTGTCAGCTTTTAAGAACAATGATTGTATACATAAACTTTTAGTGCCAAGGAATTTGACTCCCTTTATTAGATCCTCTTTACATAAATTTTTTAATGTAATTTGATTGCTAGTTTCTCGCAACAATGATTAAGAAAAATTGAATGGTTAATTTCACTTCAATGCTCTTCTCTTACATTAAAGTATAACATTCTATGAATGTAATCACTCCATTTCAATTTTAATGCACATTCTGTTAATTTCTTATTATAAAAATTTCATTTTTTTTTAAATATATTAAATATATATATCTCAAGTGAGGTAGATCTCTTAAATGGGTATTTATTTCTACTGCAAAGATCTTAAGTAGTGCTTATATGGACTATTGATTCAATATTAATCAATACAGTTTGGTTATGCTAGGTTACGCTTGGATTATTTGATTTAAAAATCAAAATCTGAAGATCACTCACAACCTAAGGAACCATAAATCATGTTTCGGTGTTAGTAATTATTCAAGATTTTATGTTTTTTAGGATGTTGGTAGGGTGCCTTTGTTCAACATTTTCCACACAAAAAGTACTTTGTTGCCCATTACAATGGGTAAATTTCATGCATTTGTTTATCAAAGCCTTTGTGTGATTAGTGCTCTTCTTCAATGTTTCACATTTCATATATATTTGTCTAGTTTCTTATGGTTTTGGTTATTTCATGCATTTTCTAGCATGTTTCAAGTTATTTTAGGGTTCACCCCCTCTTGATGTATGACCTCTTCCCTCTTATAACAATTTTAAGCTTGACTTTGCCCAATTTAGCTTCTACAGGTTATAAGCAAGAAAATTGTATTAGTAGTAATTGTATTAGGAAAAATATTGATGTGAGAGACAATCAAGAGTTCTCATTCTATATTTCAAATTTACCATTTATGCATAGAGAAGAAACAATTGATTTTCCTGAAGTGGTGAAAAAACTAAGTGGATTTCTGGCCCACAAATGTTTCATTTACATTTATTTTGTCTTTATTGTGGACTAGGAGGTGAAATGGACTTCACATGGTAGACATGCATGGAAACAACATAAACATCACATATTTGGTAAACACTAATATTCATTGATGTGCTTAACAAAGTATCATAATTTCTCTTTATTCTTAATCCAACAATCCATCCCTACATAACTTGGTGAAGGTCTCTCAAAAAGTTTTTGAAATTGATCATACATCATGGATTTCAAGTAATGTAATGGCCATGAAGCATCATTGCATTATTCTCTTGGAAAATTGTTTTTTAATAAATGACCAACCTATGTCATCTCCTTTATGGTTTTATGTACATTTGAAAGAGACACACCAAGCTCTTGATCATGCTCTGTCACAAGAACAACTAACACATGACTATCATCTCTACATACCCTTTAATCGATGTTACTTGGAAACTAGAACATGCTTTTTTCTTGAATATTCTTCCACATATATTTAGAAATTGAGTATAACAATACTTTACCATCTTAAATATTGTTTTAATACATTATTAAATTTTATACAAAAGATCCTCTATTAATTATCCATGAACTATGAGACACATTTTTATTATCTCCAAATAAATGTATACACATTTTTCTCATGTTCAAATAATTGTATCAACCTGATTCACGTCAACATTCCCCTTTTCACTTATAAGGAAGGTTAATTTTAAACATAATTCTTATCAACTCACAATATAGATTCATCTCATATGGTAGGTAAAAAGTACTTATCATGATTTCTGTTTCTCAAAGATGGATGACGCTCGCCCAACTTTTACAGTTTCTCAAAGATGGATAACGTTGGCCTAACTTTTACAGAGGAGGAATCAATATGATAAACAATCTTTCAAGAAAAATATAACGCAGGATCCCAACTTTTGTTGGACAATGGATCCTTGACCCCAAAACTCCAAGCTCCTAACAATGTTATAAATAAGTGCATTAAAATACATGGAACTTCTCTTTGGAGTTAATCCATATGGTGACCATGTATCTCAGATGCTTCTATACTCCTCCATGAACATAAAGCAATGTGGTTGTTTTATAGATGCATTCATTTGGAGGGAGAAGAAGTTTCCAACAAGGCCATAGGTCAAATGACAAGAATTAGTAATGTGGAAAGAAGTCTCATTATCTTTTTTTCTTGCGAAATTGGTAACTAGGTTGGACTGGTATTGGGATCACACAAGAAGATAAGAAAGATAAGCTAAGGTTTATATCTGGTGACCATAGATAGCATATATATAGCGGAGTACCTCAACAATATAGTCCATGGAAAACTGATCTACACCTAGGAGCTAAAATCCATTTTCAATGCTTCATTCAACATTGTGTTATAATAAAAGTTCGGTGACCATGACATCTTCTATTTAATTTCGACAACATATATTCTTATCGTTCACCTTTGCTAATAATATTTGCAAAACATTCTATGGTGTAGGATATCTTCTCAGTTTCCTTTATAAGGAAAAATAGAAGTGCAACTTTGAATATACATATGGTGAAGTTATTATATAGGGAAACAAACCATTGTGGACTGACATTTGCACAATGATAACAATGCAATTCAACCAGGAAAGCATTTTTAAAGTGAACTTTACTCATCTCTTTGGTGTAGAGGAGTCAGTGAGGGACTATATTTTTAAGACACTCTGTAAGTGAAGTCACAGGTTCGAAACCTTCGGGAGACCTCAAATCCAACCATGTTAAGGGCTGGTGCGGTTAGATGCCCCTGAGTCGTGGCATCTTGAAAAATCACTGTTAGGATATTTAGACACTTAGGAGTTAGTTAAGATCTACTTGGTCTAATATGTCGTTAGATAAAAGTGTGTTTCTTAGTGTGTTTCTTTAGTATGCATTAGTATGCATTTGTAGTTAGGAAATCCGATGGTCACGATATGTTCCCGACATAGAGTGATTCGACGGTTCATACTCTCCTCGATCTTAATGACCATTGATCCGTGGCTTAACACCCGATTGGTCCATGATCTCTATTTAAAGAGCACGGAGGATCATTTGTCGATGATCAATTGTGAGAAAATCTCTTGTAAAATATCTCTGTAATCTTTTTCTTTGCATTAATAAACTGCTCCAAGTGATCATGTTGGTTGGGGCCGTGGATGTTTCCCCGTAGGGGTTTTACCACGTGAAAACATTGGTGTGTTGATCTTTGATATGGTTATGTGAGTGGTTACTAAAGGTGAACACATCCTCTTTTGGAATACCTATGTTGTTGAACATGGTATCAAAGCCTGTTTAAGACCTGCTCCTGTTGTGGATTGAGATCGTGAAGCCAAGTTGCCTCATCTCCATTTTATGGAATTTTCATACATCTCTGGGCTGAGAGGACTATTCCATTGCGTCCAGAGAACACGTTTCATTCAGGAACACTTTTCTTTTCACTTGAAAATGTTTCCGTTTGCCCAAGATATGGCCATTACAGTAAGATTCAGAGGTATAAAGCCTGAATACACATTTTTTAAATTTATGCAAAGTTTTATTTTGATTTTATTTCAGTTTTTATTTTTTATTTCTGGGTTGATACTCTTTTAGATTTGCGTATTCTCTTTGCCCCGTGCCCTGTGTGATCTTGAAAAATGAGAAACAAATAGGAAAATGTGCATCTTTCGAGTAAGTTAACAGAGATCTAACCCTTGTTATCATTGAGAAGCAGAATTTTTTTCTTGTGTGAAAATAGGTTTTTTTGAGCATGCTCTCCAAGGTCGTTAACAACAACAACAACAACAATTCTCCTTCTGAACATTATAATATGTTTTGCTATACCATTTGGTTAAAACTTGCCTTATTAAGTAAGAGGTCTTGAGTTCAAGTCTCTCTTTTGTTACTTTTTTTGAAAAAGTTCATGCTAAAAAATTGTAAAGTGCATTTTACTTCAAGTATAAAAGTGAATCACTATAAGTAGCTTTGTATTTTATTTTAGAGTTATTTATTTTGCATGCAAATTTTCTGTTATAAGGTAACTTCATTGTAAAAGTGATCCCCACTTCTCTTTATAAAAGTGGGTCACTTGATAAAGTAGCTTACACTATCACGTGTTTATTTGGTTACCGTTTATGCCTTTTTTAAAAAGGGCATAACTCTCACATCGAAAGTTCATTTTCAGTGTCGTTTTTTTTTAAAACGCATAAATTTTCGAGATCTTTCCATCCAGATCATTAGTTTCAGTTTTTAAATCCGCATTATCTGCATATTTAATATGGCTTCTACAAGTAATGTCTTTCTTACCAACAACAACTACTTCCAATGGAAATCCCATATGGAAGATTTATTAAGAAGTAAAGGCCTGTACCGAATTACCTTGGGAAAGGAAACAACACCCACTGATGATGATAAGAAAGCGAAATGGGATAATAGGAATGATGAAGCACGTGGACTAATCAGAATGTCCATTTCTCCTGATTTAAGGTACCACCTTCAAGAAATTGATGACCCCGAAGAAGCTTGGAACATGATTGAATCTGTGTTTGGTAAACTCAATATTATTCGAGCACAACAGTTAGAAAATCAAATACTGACCTTGAGTCCAAGTGATTTTTCTTGCCTTGGAGACTATCTATCTAAGTTTAAAACACTCATAATTTTATGTGAAGAATGTAAGATAAAAATGGAGGAAGAGTGTTGCATATATCTTATTATTTCTAAGCTAGGTAGTGCATATTCTGTGTTTGTATCTACCTTTTATGCCATGAAAGAGGCTTCAGGAAAATCTTATGTAAAACCCACTCTTGAGTCCTTTTGTGCTTCTTTGATTAGAGAGGAAGATAAGCTTGTACAACTTGGAGTGATCAACACTGCAGGTACCTCCAACAAAGCCTTAGTTTCCCAACAGAAAGATAAAACCAAGTATCCCAAGAAGCAACATCCTCGCTACAACAACAAACAACCTAAGGGTCCCAAACCCGCTCAGATAGCTTCAGCTCCTAATGGTGACAAAGGAGAAAAATATAAAAGTAAGAATACTAACAGACATTGCAACTTTTGTGATAAAGATGGTCATGATGAGTCCAAATGTTTCAAGAAGATGGGAGACTTAGAAGCAGCAATGAAGAAGCACAACATCAGTATTGATTCTTCTTCTTCTTCTTCTTCTCATGGACATGAACTTTCTGCTTTTGGTTTTTCCTTCAATACACCTTCTACTACTTCTTCTTCTTCTTATGAGTGGCTTATTCATTCAGGAGCATCTTATCATATGGCTAAGGATAAAGCCATATTTTTTTCTCTAAATGAATGTAACACCAAGAAAATATTTGTTGGTGATGATAGATCTCTTAGTGTTGTAGGATCTGGAATAGTTAAGGTAGAAAATGTTCATTTCAATGATGTATTATGTGCTCCAAATCTTTCTTGTAACCTTCTATCAGTATATCAAATCACTCATTCAGGTGAAGGTAAAACCGTCGAGTTTTCACCTCACCAAGTTGTAATCAAGGATCTAAAAGATCCTAAGCATGTTCTTGCAATTGGAATTGTTGATG
>ML788044.1:715369-731085 GCA_009831015.1 Picea engelmannii
CATGGAGGGTCATTTGCCGATGATCGATTGTGAGAAACTCTCTTGTAAAATCTCTCTGTAATCTTTTTCTTTGCATTAATAAATTGCTCCAAGTGGCCGCGTTGGCTGGGGCCGTGGATGTTTCCCCGTAGGGGTTTTACCACATGAAAACATCGGTGTGTTAATCTTTGATCTGGTTATATGAGTGGTTACTGAAGGTGTTCGTCCTCTTTTGGAATACCTGTGTTGTCGAACACTCATAAGGTGCAACTGTATGTTTTGGAAGAAATTTGGTAGTGATAACCTCTTAACCTCCTCTAGTTTATAACAATTCTAAAATGCATTTATTAGATGTATCATGAGTACAACTTCTATAAAATTAAACATAAAGTCATAGTGGAGAAGTAATTCCTATAAAATTCAAGTACAATAAATACACTTCAAAAGTAAATATTGTTATATAAGGTCAATTAAGTGGATACTTAGGTTAACGTATTTAGAAAATGGAAATGAGACCATCTCCTCACATATGAGGCAGGCTACGCCTGGAGGCAACCGAAGAAATGCCACACTCTTCATATTAATCAATCATGAATATAAAGAAATACATTAGGTAGGGAGTTATAACAAACTCCTAGGAAATAGGATCTAAGTCCTAAATACAAACACAATCAGAACTGCTTAACTAATAGATTCTTCATTATTTCTCCAACACTCCCCCTTAATAGAGAAATAGATTTTCTACAATACTAATGCCCAACATAAGTAACATGCATGTTGGTCTTAGTCTCAACTAGGCTCACAACTTGACTGTAACAATTTCATCTTGACCTTTCTTGTTTTCAGATAGTGATGTAGATGGAGCTTCTTCCTTGGCTTGTTGCTCCAAATATGTTTCATATTGACTCTATTATGCTTTAATTTCATTTTATCTTTGTTCTTATTCATTTTAGAACTTGGTGGTTGACTATTTTTCTTTGTCCTCAACACCTTTGCAGGTTCTTGGAAGCGTTTGTCTTTAGTTCTTGCAAATTCTTCCAACTTCTCATAAGTGGATTGCCGCCCTTTCTGGACACAATCATCAATGTCCTTTTCAATGGACCGTTGCAACATCAATTCACAATAATACTTGATTTCTTCTGGTCTCCACACCATAAAAATTGACTCAATATTTTCTTCATCAATTTCTTCATTTTCTTCCGTGTTTTCTTCATAATCAGTCACTAATGAAAATGACCTTTTGTCTTGTAAACCTGCACACTAAAAAACATTGTTACAATCCTATGAAAAATCATAGGAAGAACCATATTGGTTCTTTTCATTTTGCGCTTCTAAGAGAGCTTTCCTTTCTTCATCTTTCTTCCCTATTGCAGTTTCATCCACAAGCAGGGTTACTTTTCCACTTAACAAATCACCTATGAGTTTCTTCTCCTAGAGCATATGGAACCAACATTCACTTGAAATTTTTTCATTATCATTTTTAAGTAAATTTACCAAAGATTCACCCAAGAGTTCATTAGCAATATACATTCATCTACATTATCAATTTCAGTTGAATTCACCAAATCAGTAAATGTTATTTTACTGTAAGTTTCTTCATTAATCATTGCAAATTCAATAATGTCATTTTCAGTCTCTTCTCTACTGTCAACAAAATCACTATTTTCAACAAAAATATACCTTTATCAACTTCAACATTCTCACTCCACTTGTTCATTTCAAGAATATCCGGAAATATTTTTGCACTAGGTATTTCACCAAATTCACTCAAAATACTAGACAAAATGTTTTCATCCACTGCTGATATAATAAGTTGTAATGTTATTGCACATCTTCTCTTATCATATAAATTGACACAACCTTCATGATCATAATGCAATAAATCTACTAACCATAGTATTTTTTTCATTTCAGTTGCCCAAGGTTCATAATCTATACCTGAGAAGAATGAAAAATTTGGCATCACTATTTCATATAATTCATCAAATTCTTCATTGATCAGATCTAGCTCCACATTCTTCTTGTCAAACATGGATTCTACAGCTGGATGTTGATTCTTCCTCATATGTTTAAGCTCTCTCAGCTATTTCAACCTCCCCTCCTTTGATGACCCATGATAGCTTTATTTTCTACCGGATGTAATCATGGCAATACCAACGAGCGAACTGCTTCAATGTCCAAATCTTTCTACTGAATCCTATGACAATGGGAAGGCTCTTCTACGACCTTTCTCTGAGTGCTCCTGAGCTTTATCTTGAACTCCAATACAAATGTCAAGGCCACACAACACGAAAAAGAACCTCTTTAGATCAACTCTTGCAAAAATTCATTTCATGAACAGATCAACTCCTCCAAGCGACAATTGAGGTGACCATAACTGAACTGAAATGGCATCTACCTAGGATCATTCAAATCTTGAGATTATAAACCAAGTAGGGAATAACTGCGTGGAAAAACGAAAGCGCTCAAATCAGTAGATGGTCGTGGTCCTTGATGCAAATACATACAGCAGAGCAAAACGACTAATCTTCCCTTTGGCAGTAAAACGCTTTATCTTCGATGGTTTCAATACTTTCTTCACAAGATATTCACAACGACCTTTCAAGGACACACAACCTCCACACGGTTTAGCAACCAACAAATTCACACAGGTCGCAAGGTCTTTGACTCTTATTCAAACGGTCAGCGACAGATATGGGATTAAACACCTTCAAAGAAATAATGGATCCAATACTAGGAAGAAAGACGTGCAGGTCTCTCTACGCTGGGCGGTGGTAGCATGACCCCTCTCTTCGCATGGATTCACATAATATCTTGTGACAGGAATGAGAGCAACTTCAATCCTTCTCTCCAAACGACGACTTTTTTTCACCCAATCAACAATATTTCAACAACAGGAATGAGAGCAACTTCAATCCTTCTCTCCAAACGACGACTCTTTTTCACCCAATCAACAATATTTCAACAACAGGAATGAGAGCAACTTCAATCCTTCTCTCCAAACGACGACTCTTTTTCACCCAATCAACAATATTTCAACAACAGGAATTTCCAGCACGCGGCCACATTCTCTACCCAGTGCCCACAGTAGTTATAACTATTGGAGATGGGCACAATTAATGATCTTTTAATCTTAAATTCTAATCTGATGGTTATGTATTGAAGATGCTGGCATATTTTTAGTCGTCCTCCAAAATCAATGGGTCAGATTTATTGTTAATAACTTCTTTGCATTTATAAATGCATCAGTTAACCTGTTTACTTTTTAACATTTACCTAATCATATTAAGAAATTACTGTAACATCATATGATTGCCACTTTAAATGATTAACTTTTAGAAGTCTCGAGTTTCATTATCTGGCTTAGTTAGAGTTTGATTATCTGACTGGATTTTTTTTTAATGCTATATGGACCTTAACTCTTTCGGTTCACCAGCCGCGAGTTAGCAGCTGTGCTAGTGTAGCAAAAAATAAACAATTGCAAACAACGAATCAATTCTCAGTAAATTGCTCCTCCTGTAAACAAAAAATATGATCAGTCCTCCAGATCTCATATTTCTACACAGGTTGCGCAGGTCATCAGTCTCCACGCTGCTCGCTGCTACACGCTGCCAGCTGAACCAGATCGTTGCTTGACGCACCATGATTCTCCAACGATCAAGACACTCTGAATAAGTCGATGCTTATGCATAGATTGTTAAAATAAATTCTTATTTTCATACAACGTACAATAGAAATCAAGTCAATTTCTCCTTTCCAGAACGGGTTCTACAGTGGCAGTCACAACGTAGCAACATTTGTAGTCTTTTTCTAATTGCTTACACCAGCAAATGGGAAGTTATATCACACAACTCGAACCACGAAAGCTTACGGTCTAATCGCGTCTTATTTTGAGTTAAAATATGCTTAGCAGTTAATAAATCCCATCACGATTTAGAGATTCGGGATTTCTTATGTAGAATGCTATCGAATCCCCGATAGATACGTAAAGTCACGAAAGCTTAATTTAAAGGAATTAAATCAAGTTAATAAGAATGATTAAGAACGTTAAATGGTAATTCAAAGCTTATCGTAATCCCATTTTTGGAATCTCACCTCAAACAACTGCTCAGAATCCCGGTGTGTAAGTCACGAAAACCCGTTTAAAATGTAATTAATTAAAAGTTTAAATATACTTAATATATCATTAACCAGTCTCATTTATGGGAACCGAAGAATTATTATTCATCACGTCCAAAAAGCCCCGAAACATGGAGTCCCGAAAACATTAAGTGCTAAAGTGTGATTAACTTAACATCAAAACAAAGTTTAACAATATAATTTGGTTTTTCGCATTTTCGCTTTTTGGGATTCTTCAAAGACATTTCATTTGAAATCCCGGTCTCAAATCGCCGATATTTGGCAGCATTTATTTTAGATTAATGAAATATCGCATAGTGTAAGACGCGTATATCTAGGCGTACCCTCCTCATTAAGGCAAATGAATTTATCGACCGTAGAAAGCACAGTCTAATAAAGGCAGGCTAAAGGTGACTAAAGGTTTCCAATTCAAATTTCTTTCTCACTTTTAGCAAATTAGAAAGTATATCTAAGAAATGATTATGCCTTGATTTTTGTAACAACTACTCATTCTTTATCACAGGTACCATGGCACCCAGGAAAACACAAGAAAAAAGTGATGACACTGGTGAAAGCTCAAATCCAAACTCGAACGTTCTATCTGATACAACACGACATGTTGTAGATTTAGTCAGGTCCTGGATGCAAATTTTTGAAATCTTCGAGCATGAGGTTAGGAAATGCCCATATGATTTTGGAAACGAAAGGACTGATAAGACTGAAAATAAACTCAGGGATATAGCAGAGGCCAAACTCCATAAAATAGATACACGATCGAGGCTCATACCATATAGTGACATGATAAAGTGGGCTCTGATGAACACAGATGTGCCAGGAGGAGAGTGAATCATCAAAAGGTCATCATCGGCTCTTTCAGGCCAGAACACATTCAAGTAATGTATAAGCTATCCCTTGTTTCTAAATATAATTATAATGCCGAATTCATAGAAGAGTTTCAACGAAAGGAGTGTACAGAATTTGACCAAACCTATTCGGATATAATCAAAGGATGGTGGGGGATTCCAGCAAAATTTAGAGCTGATACCCATGGCGTTTATGCCACAACATCGCTAAATGAATATATAGTTTATATAGAAATGATGTTATGTAGACTATTTGGGAGGAAAATCCCTACCCATTTCCCCACGGAATGGGTGCCAATTATACACGATGTAGCTGAGGGTTACACTTTCAACTGGGGTAAGATTTTATCAGATAACCTAACCAAGGAGATTGCTGAGTACCAATTGGCAAAGTCAAAAGGCCAACCAACGTATTTTTATATGGAAATGTATGTCATGGACGCTAACTTCTATATGACCCCTTTCCCATTGATGAATTGGAATTAGAATCCAAGCTGTGCAGAACCCATCCATTTCTATCACTCTCAACTATGGGAAGAAAAAGAAAATGAATTCTTTTACGAAATTTGTCACTATGTAGCGATTCCTGTACACCAAATATTGTATGGATACCCACCCCCTCGGATTTCAGAGAAAATCATGGGAAACCTCAAGACAATTGTAGATTGGTTTATTGAAAATAATTTCTCTTATGTCAGAGTCTTTGGATATTCAATTCCCCCTCACGCTCTCCCACAATTTCTCCCTGATAGACTAGTGTGCAGAGAAGTAGCTTATCAAATAATAACAGGAGGCATTGGCAAAGAGTTAAAAGCAGTCCAAAAGAAATTTTGGCCAACGTTTCCTATATATATTGGGAAGTTTTCATTGCTAAATTTTGGCCATTCCAAGGTAGAAGTTGCAGCACTTGAAGACATTAAAATAGTAGATGTTGAACTCAGAAGGTATGATCCATATCAAATTGTGGGAAATCATCTAGCTCATTGCAATATGAAAACGTATGAGAATGAAGACTCTCCCTGTGATGACATATTTAAAGGAGCCAGAGCATATGAGGAGATATTAGACAGAGTCCGGGCACTACCCCCTGACCTACAGGCCAACTTTCTTGCTTTCCAGAAGCATAGACGAGTTGGATTGCCCAAGATACTTTAAGGAGAATAAAAAAACCCTCCTTCAGAACAAGAAAGTATACCTCCAGGTTTTGAACTAAAGTCTTTGGATAAAAGGACTAGAGAGGAAAACCCAAAGAATTATGAAGTACCTTCACAGAGATCAGAAACTTCGTAGATAGAGCATCTAGTGTCTGAAACAGATTCCAAATCCGAGATTCCTTTAAAACCAAATCAAATGATTCCTCCTTCATTGTCAACTATTCCTACAGATATTCTCAAAACAACAGAAGGAACACAACTCACAGAATTAGGTAGCCTTATTATAGCATTGACTCCTTTACAATCAACTTTTGGGACTCCTTATCTCAAAGTTATGTATATAAGCGAGCTTACCCAAATCTCTATTGAAGAAATACCTTCCTCGGACTTCCTTTTCAGTAGGAAGAGGAAAACTATAGTGAAACAACAAATGCATACTAGAGAAGGTACAATGGTAAAAAAACACAGGGTACTTGTTGATGGACAAAATCTAGAGGACGAGGATTTTTCTACAGAGGTAGTAGGCTCTTTAGGAGCTTTCGCAACGACCAATTTATTTTCAGTTGATAACTTGAAAGTAAGGCTTAAGCAAAGGAATCAAATGATATCTCAGTTGTAAAGCCAAATAAGGAACACAGAGAAAAATATTAGAGATGAGATAAATAATGGACTGGAACAAGCCAGAGTTGCTGACAAACAAGAGATTCAGCTACTCAAGTCTAGTTTAGATGATATGTATAAGAAGATGCAAGCCAGTCAAGGGAAATTCATCAAGCACGAGGAATTATTAAAGCAGTTACAAGATAAATTGATTTCTACTGAAAGAAAGGTGGTAAATATAACGATATTCCAAGCCCAGGCACTGGAGGTGCACCAAAAGCTAGAGGCAGAACAACAAAGCCCGTTTTCTGAAGTAGACATCAATCAAAACTATTTTCGAGATGTAAGTCAGTCATTGGAGAACATTGCCTCTAAAGAAAAAGAGACTACAACATCTCATGCCGCTTTCCAAAAGGCAGTCACATTTTCAGCTAAAGAGGAGGTAGCAGTAACTCCTAAATTAATTGTCGTTGAACAAATCAGAGGCGATATCATGCTGAAGGTATGGGAGGCATACATATCTGAAAGTAGGAAAATGGCCAAAGAGATAAAGGAGGAATGTGAAGAGACTTTCAATTTGTTAGATAAAAAATTGCTAGACATTGGAAAGGGCGACTGCCCTGGACTACTTGGACAAATCAATGTTATAAGACATCAACTGAACCTAAAAGAAATATTACATGAAGCTCAAGTTGAAATTTCACAGTTGATACAGGTCAATGTTGCACAAATGGACAAATGGCTGGTAAAGCCAAACTTACAGTTACAATGAGTGAAATTTGAGGATAAAAGGATCAAGGACAGGTTGCCAAAAATTCATAAGAAGTTGTATATGTTTGAAGCGAAGGATGCGTCGTAGCCTTTGCAAAGAATAGCGCAGTTTATAAGGAGGTGTGTCAAGTGTTTTGAGCCAAGCGAAGAAAGTGCTTCAAAGAAATCATGAAACAATACATGTTGCCCGTTATACCGGTGTATGTAAGAAGATAGGAAAGAAATCAATGGAATGGTTCAAGTCTTTATTTTTTTTGTAACCATTAAATAGCTAGGAATAAGGATATTTCCAACTGTCTAGGGTTGAGACCCTTTGTATAAATATAATTTCAAAAGACTTAGCGCGTGCTTTTTCCTAGTCGATTGTAGCAGAGAATTTTTTCCTTTGCAAGAATTAATACAAACACAAATCGAAGATTCCATATTCCGTCAAGCCCGAGTTATGTGTTCCTCTGTTACTTCATATTCATCATCATTTCTTATATATATTTAATGAAAGTTTAACTACAACTTAGTACAACATCTACTGTGGTTATTCATTATTTTAGTCATCTGATTATTTAAAGATTTCCCTCTGTATTTGCTATTAGCAGACACACGACCTATTAATTACTTAGATTACCATATCTTATGCTTCATTAAAGTTTTCTTGTCTATTTTCTTCTTCTGTTACAAAGTGAGATTCATCCCTAGTTGATGCCTCACATTGTCCAACAATTTTATGTTTTCTTTCATTTCGTGCACTATTTTCAATTTAACTCAAATATGGGAAACAAACTTTAAAATTGTTATACTATTAATTCAAGTTGGGAATTTTTCTCATATAATCTAAAATAGAAAACAACAAATCTAAAATTAACGGATCTCTAAAGCTTCTTTTCCTCCATGACTGTACCTATTGCAAGACAACCTAATATAACACCTGGGCTCACAGATCAAACTAGTATCGCATTAACCTTGTTTAATACTATCCTAGAGACAGACACCACCTAGGTTGAACTTGAACGTTCATGGGAAGCGATTGAACATGACATAAGAATCCAGGAACAATTGGAAGCTAGACAAAGACAACTCAGAAATTAACCATATCTTCTTTCCTAAAGAACTATTTTTCTCTTTATATATTTTAAACCCTCTTTACTTTTTTGGATGCCTAGACTTTATACTTTAAATCCTAAAGTATAAACTCTGGAACAACATCTTTTGGGCACCGTTGTCGGGGAATGAAGAAGCGAAGTTATTTTTCACTGGGAAGAATACCATTGATAGTTTCTTTCTTTGATAGTGAACAAAGATTGAATACTTTATAAGGCTTTTTCATCTTTCACTTGGCGACTCCACGATTAATAAACTGGTTTTTAACCAAAAGAATACTAGAAACAATCTAGACAAAAAGCAGACTTCGCCTGTATCTGACCCAGAAAAATCTTGAAATCAAGAAGATACCGTAAACAGACTGCTTCATCGACAAGTAAGATTTATCAACCTAAATTCGCATAGTCGAATACTAAGGATCTACTTGAAAGGCCAAATGCCCCTATCCTTTGTGGAGAACCATCCATCGATAGAATTGAAATCCTAGAGCCTGGGTTGGCCTTACCCGAATTTAAAGCTGAGTCTTTTTCAACTATTTCTTTTACCAATAAAGGTAAAAGATCTATCTCACTTCCCACCTCGATTGACACTTCTTCACTTCCCGAAGTTCAATTTCCAATCTCTCAAAACTTCGAAGAATATATTGTTTACCTTGATTCGACTCCTGTTGGTTCTCTCGTATATACGCCCTGTGAGTCCGAAGAAAATAGTCCCCATTTTCCAAGTCCCTCTTTTTCAAGCTTCCTCTCTCTTGACGATTAGTTTCCTGAAACCACCTTTCCCTGTTCAAACACAACCGAAAGGTTATCACACCCCTTTGAAAGTCCCCTTTATAATCTCCAAGTTTCATCTCCTAAATTTTTCAATGGCTACGGCCAGAGCAGGTGGTGTCGGAGGTGTAGGAGGAGGAGGAGTCAGTCATGGACCACCTCCCCCTCCTATGATTTTTCCAAAGGTAGCCGCTAGATACACCCCTCTAGTACTCCCACTTCCCCTCCATGACCTACCTGAAAATTATATGAAAAATCTGCCGAAATTCACTAGGGAGGGAGACTCGACTGCTGTCGACCATATCAATTTCTTTGATCAATTTGCTGACATCCTTGGTCTTGAACATTTGGATGTTTATTCGAGACTCTTAGTTCAAACCTTTGAAGGACAGGTGAGAACCTGGTTTCGAGGTCTAGTAGCAGGATCGATAGGGTCATACGATGAGTTGGAAAATGATTTTATTAGATAATGGGGAGAAAGGAAAAACCATCTCTACTATCTAACCGAGTTTGGGGTTCTGAGAAAGAAAAAATTCGAATCGGTTCTAGAGTTTACCCAAAGATTTAATAAACTGTATAATAAAATTCCAGCTAAGGTTAAACCTTCCCAACCTGCAGTGAAGGTAACTTTTGCTGGGGATTTTGATTCTGATTTCGCTCTGTTATTGAGGGAAAGGAGATCAGTAGACCTCACCAATATGAAATATGATGCCTTAGAAATCAAGTCAAATATGATGGTATCAGGTAAGTTGAAAACAAAATTTGAAACGAGAAATAGGGAAAACAAACGGTATAGAGACCAAGTGGGACCCTCTGGATCAGGTAGGTCTTCTAAAGACAAGATGGATGACATGGCGAGGATAATTAAAGAATTGTCGAATAAGATCTCAAGAATGGAATTGGATCAATCAAAGAATGATCATTTCCCTAGAAAGGATTTCAGAAGGAATCCTAACCCTCAAACACAACAAAGACATATTAAGAGTGAGGACCAAAAGATTCAAGCCCCCTTCAAAAATGAAAATTTTATAGGAGGAGAAGACATGCAAGAGTTTGAGGAGTTAGAAGAATATATAAATAACCTTGGCGATTACTACCAACAACCTTATTTAACAAGACAAGATTATGAAAAATCCTTAAAAACATAGTACAGATCTGAAAATAACAAGAACAATGATATTACAAAAGATTCATCCTATCAAGGAATCACAGAAGATATAATGGCTGAATTACACCAGAAGTATAATCTAAGACCAAGAAACAGGAATAGGATAACCACCCCAGTAAAGAAAATCCTGCCAAGGGGGGAAACAAATGAGGCAGCTTTGAAAGCTGCTAAAAAGGAGACTTTTAAAATCAAGGCCGCTGACACACAGTCTATCGAGACAAAGTCGATGGAAATAACAACCAACAACACAAGGAAAGTGGATATTATTGTGGCTGAAACAAAAACCTCACAAAAGAGTAAAGCTGAAAAGAAGGGGATAGAGTCTCGAAACAAAGAATTTGATAAGATGACAGGAAATTTTAGTCTTGAAAATGAGATTAATAAAATCAAAATCCCTATACCTTTGGTCGAACTAGAAAAAAACCCTTCATACCGGAAACAAATTTCTAAATTGAATAATTTTTCAGATACTGAAAGTCAGGATGATGTTATAAACTTGGAAGACGATAAAACAAATATAATATTTGATCCACACTTTGAAGGTGCCAGAGATACCGTCGCTCCTTTTTATATTACGTTAATTGTACATGATAGCCTGCTTCACAATTGTATGTTAAATTCGGGAGCCTCTCATAACGTAATGCACAAATGTATTATGGATAGGCTAGGTCTCGAAATCACTCGACCATATGGAGACTTATATTTGTTCGATTCGAGAAAAGTAAAATGTGTGGGCATGATAAAGGATTTAGTCGTTAATCTTTCTCAGGTTCCTGTGAAAAGCGATCTTATGGACGTAGTTGTTGCCGATATACCCCCAAAATATGGCATGTTGTTATCTAGGTCTTGGGGCGCTAAGTTTGGAGGATCCCTCAAATTGGATATGATGTACGCCACAACCCCAATCTTCGGAGGACAATTCACATGCTTATATAGAGAAACAAGGTTGGTGTTTATGGTAAGTGATCCGTTAAAACCAGAGAACTACCATGTTTATATTGTTGATCAGGATTTAGGAAATTGTATTCTATCTATTGATGATGATATTGATGTATGTATAGAAGAAAGTGGTACAGAAAAAGAAGAAAAAAAAATAAAGATGTCTATAGTTTTGGTGTTTGGAAAATGTATTTTGATGGTGCTTCATCCTGTGAAGGAGCAGGAGCTAGAGAGCTGTTTGTGGCACCCGATGAGGAGTTCATTATAAATTTTTCTTATAGATTGCAGTGGGATGTAGATTATACTAAAAATGTATGTGAATATGAGGCTTTAGTCCTAGGATTAGAAGCTGCCAGAAAATTAAAAATTAAGAACTTAGAAGTCTATGGTGATGCTGAACTGATCATAAAACAAGTTAATCGTCAATACCAGGCTAATCACCCAAGGTTGAGATCTTATAGAAACTATGTCTGGGATTTAATTGAGAACTTTTTCTCATCGGTTAATGTTCATTTCATTCCTAGGACTGAAAATCAAAAGGCAGATTCACTGGCTAAAGTGGCCTCAACCTTTATGCATCCAATAGTTTTTAAACTTAAATACCATATAGAGATGAGGCACATACCTTCCATACCGAATAACATACAACATTGGCAGGTTTTTGAGGATGACGAACATATCGGAAATTTTTTAGAGATGGTAGATGATTTTTCCAAAACACATGTCGACTAGGAAAACAAGAATGATCCCGCTTGGATCATGCAGGAAGGGGAATATCCCCAAGAGTTTCAAGACAAGATTGCTAATCACCGTATTCTTATTTTGAAAAATAATCAGATCCCCAAAGGCCTAATCCCCTTAGAGAAGTTTAATCATGACGACATCGTTGTGAAATCCACTTTACAGCCTCAGTGAGAGGAGTTTGAAGATTGCGATATAGGTACTAATGAAGATCCTAGATTGGTAAAATTATCTAAATATATTTCTCCTAAAATTAAAAGTAAGTATGCCGAGTTGATTAAACAATATAAATATGTTTTTTCTTGGTCTTATGATGAATTAAGAACTTATGACACTACTATAATGGAACACAAAATTCCTCTGAAACAAAGTGTCAAACCTTTTAGGCAGAAGCTCAGACAGATTAATCCTATATTACTGCCTGTAATCGAGAAAGAAGTGAAGAAACTTCTAGATGCTAAAATCATTGTCCCACTAAGATACTCCGAGTGGGTTGCTAATTTAGTCCCAGTAAGAAAGAAAAATGGTGAAATTAGACTGTGTGTGGATTTTAGGAATCTAAACAGATAATCACTTAAAGACAACTACCCACTGCCTAAAATGGATCACATTTTAGAGAAAGTAGTGGGAGCCAACAAGATGTCTATGATCGATGGCTTCTTAGGTTACAATCAAATTGCAGTCCATCAAGATGATAAAGAAAAAACCGCGTTCACTACCCCCTTTCATGTATGACAAAATGCCTTTCGGTCTAATGAATGCAGGAGCAACTTTCCAACGAGCTATGGACATCGCCTTCGTTGGCGAAATAGATAAGTTTTTTTTATTTACCTTGATGATCTAACCATTTTCTCTAAATCTAATGCAGTACATCTAATACACCTCAAACAAACTTTCGAAAAATGTCGCAAATTTGGTTTGTCTCTAAATCCCAAGAAATCACATTTCACAATGCAAGAAGGTAAACTCTTGGTCCATATAGTGTCTAGAGATGGAATTAGAATCGACCTGAAAATGATCGAAGAAATATACATTATTAATATTCCTAGGAATAGGAAAGAAATTCAATCATTTTTAGGGAAAATAATTTTTTTGAGAAGATTCATTCCAAATTTTGCTGAAATTGTAAAGTTGATTACATATATGCTTAAAAAGGATAGCGAGGTAAAGTGGACAAACGAGGCTAAGGCATCATTTGAACGCATTAAGAAGGTCATAGGTGAAGCACCAGTACTGGCGAGTGATGATTATTTGAAAGAGTTTTTTATTTTTTCATTTGCTTCTGAGCATACTATTTCAGTTGTGTTGTTACAAAAAAATGATGAAGGTTTGGAGCATCCCATTGCATTTTTTAGTAAAAGTCTTAGAGATTCTGAGATAAAATACGACATATTGGAAAAACAAGCTTACACGATGGTGAAAGCTCTCAAAGCTTTCAGAACTTACGTATTGCATTCAAAGATAATTTCTTATGTTACCTACCAGTTCTATTAAGGATATACTGGTTCAACCTGATAGTGATGGAAGGAGAGGCATATGATTAGACAAAATTCAGGAGTTCGACCTGGAAGTTAAACCAACTAAACTTATTAAAGGTCAGGGTTTGGATAAATTGTTAGCTGAATCAAAATTGAAAGCACTCGGAATAAATCATCTGCAAGAGAACGAAGGATTCTTAGAGATAGATGAACTTGATGTCACTGTGCCCACAACATAAATTTTACCAAAATTATATTCTTCAGTTTGGTACCACAATGTTGTTTCTTATTTACTGACCCTTCAGTGTCCCAGTGAACCAACACCATCTAAAGCTAGGAAATTGAAGTTACATGTTGTAAAGTATTGTATTATAGATGGTAAATTGTATTGGAAGGATCCCCTAGGTTTCTTTCTGAGTTGCCTAGTTGAATCTGAAACATAAAATGTTATAGATGAATTCCATGAAGGAGTGTGTGGAGGACACCATGCTTGGAGAGAAACAACTTATAAAATTCTAAGAGCTGGATATTATTGGCTAAAATTATTCACTGATGTAAACACTAAAGTTCAAACTTGTAATCCTTGTCAGTTGTTTATAGGCAAGCAGAAAGTCCTGGCATTACCTTTAGTGCGAATTAATATTGAAGCTCCATTTCAACAATGGGGTCTTGATTTTATTGGAGAAATCCATCCACACTCGAGTGCTCAACACAAATGGATTCTGACCGCAACAGACTATTTCACTAAATGGGTGGAAGCTATTCCTACGCGAAATTCCATTGACGCAGTAGTGATCATCTTTTTGGAAGAGAATATCCTATCATGATTTGGTTGTCCCCAAAAAATAGTGATTGATAATGCTCAAGCCTTCAAGTCCATGGCCATGATAAGTTTTTGCCAAAAATATAATATTGTTGTAGGACACTCCACGGCCTACTATCTGCAGAGTAATGGATTGGTTGAGTCATATAACAAAAGCTTGATCACTATAATCAAGAAGGTATTGACCAAAAATAAGAAAGCATGACATGTGCATTTGAAGTATGCCCTATGGGCTAATAGGATCGACATAAAACGGTCAATCAGAATGTCTCCATTTAAGATGGTATATGGTACCGACGTCATTTTACCAATAAATCTAGTGCTACCAGTAATGAAACTATGGCAAGAATCACAAGAAGAACCAAATGACATTACCAGGAGGATAAATCAGTTGATTGAAGTTCAACAAAATAGAGCAAAAGTAGATGAAAAGCTAAAGATAGGGAATTTAATACCCTAAAATGGGAATTCCCTATCTTTAAGATGGTATTGAACTAAAATGGTGATTTGGTTCTAAAATGGGAATTCATAATAGAGGATGCTAGGAAGCATAGTAAGTTCAATCAGATCTGGTGCAGACCATTCAAAATTGCAGCCTCCGAGGGAAAGAATGCATTTTTATTGGAAAATCTCGACGGAAAGATTCTCACCGCCCCTGTCAACGGACGGTACCTTAAGCTCTTCATGCTGTAATATGTTTCCGAACTCTCATTGTCCATACCAATTTGTTTTCATATTTTTTTCATAGTTACCTTTCTTTCGGTAAGTCTTTATTTTTACTGTAAATATAAAAGGTCTTTTTAAAATAGAAATAAAAAAAATAATATATACAAAATAGGTAAAAAACTGCAATAAGAAGGTTTATAATCTACTAGAATCCCCGATAGCTATCATGATTATCTTATTGCAGGAGACTTGTTGATAAGCCAAGAGACTAGAAATATCAAAAGGTGACATACACGAAAACTCACGTTAAATGTCTCTCAAAAAAGGTAATAAACTAAAGGTATGTTCGGCTAGAAGAATAAACAATTACTAAGGTATGCATTTCTATCTTAAAAACTCAAGCTAAAATGTCCTAGAAAATGTTGATGACAATAATTTTAGGGTTGCTAATGTCATCACTAAATTTTTAATCTGAAAAACGAAAAGAAACTTTTTAAGTTTAATTTTTTTTTTCTCTATTCAATATATATATATATATATATATATATAT
>ML788044.1:731386-742231 GCA_009831015.1 Picea engelmannii
ATTTGAGGAAATTTTTCAAAGGTTGAGTGAGAATCTAGTAGAGAGTGATTGTATCTATCACCAAATATCAGAAACCTCTTGTTTTTTCCCTGTTTATTTTCCAACTTTTTCTTCACCTGATCCTTGATGTCTTCACATAAGCCTCATAGAAGAGAGAGGTCACACCTAAACTTTGGAAACTCATAAGCTGGTGCAGACGTCACCTCGTGCGCACGTCCGCTCTCACCAGGACCTTATTTCTCACAGGGCCGAAGAGTCAAAGACTCTTCCAACTCCTCTCGGGAGTTCTCTCTACCCACAGCACTCCTTCGGCGATTTTCCCTTCGCTTCTCGGGAGATCGGGTTTCGCGGTATCGCGAAATGCGCATGCACAATTCACATGTAAAACAAAACCCCGAACCCCGAAGGTCAATGGGTCAACACTTCCACTCTTTATCGGGGATCTCCCTATCGGGAAATCGGCACTTGCGATGCCACGATTTACTTGCGCCGCAAAACTCCGAACCCCGAACTTCGATGACACCTGTCCTCCACTATATCTGGTGGTCCCACACTACCATGTCACTTCGAGATTTCGCGGATCGTGAATCCACGATACAAGTTTTCCCTGATGTCGAAAACCCCGAACACCGAATCCCGACCTTTCGGGATCACGTGCCACCTGCCTCCGTGGTGATCGACGGCTCCGATTTATTCGGGAAATCGCCAATTGCGATTTCAAAGAGTATGAAACCCTTACCTTGCCAAACGTCGAATGCCGAACCCCGATGGGCCTTAGTCCTTCCCTCCTGCGCTTATGGACTAAGTCTCGCTCAGTTTTTCCCTGATCCAATGATCAACGGGATTTCACGATTCTCGCCTGCGAACTCCGGTCATCAATTCTCTGCCTTAGAGACTCCTCCTGCTCCAAGCACCATTTCTGTTCGAGCTCCTCCTGGGTCTATTCCCAAAGTCTTCACGCGGGAACTATCCCTCCTGAGCTTAATTTCTCCCTCTCCTTCGACTGAAGGTTGGCGCACTCCTTGCCCTCGGCATATAATCACTCTCCAAGTGTTGGAACTTCTGGACTCTGTGCGCTTCCAACAACAGTAGTCTCTGCCTTCATCTTCCTAGACTCCCTGCTGAGACTTCGGCCTTGGCCTGCACTTCCCCTGCACGGCTCTAATAACCCAATTCAACTCTGGGCAGATGAGAACAAGAGTTCAACTGTCTAGCCTCATCAACGCACTCTATGCGGATGAATTCCACTGCATTCTATGCAGGAATCTCCTGGCTCAGACAGAGAAACAATTGAAACTCATTCTCCTCTTTCTCACAGATTTCAAATCAACTATGAAATCACATACACAGCATATCAAAGCAAATGCATACAAGGAAAATAAGCATCCATGAGCATAATATCAACACAGAGACACAACACAAACCATGAAGTTGAATCAAAGACTCTTCTATTAATCCAATCTGTACATGGGTGTTCTAGACAAGTTCTCTGCTCTGCTCTTCTCTTCAGGATGCGAGAATGATACAATAATACAAAGGAGGGTGCCTATTTTCCGTTTGCGCTCTCGAAATCTGAGCTATCAAATCTACAGTAAATTCTTATCTAACAACATTAAATCTAATAAATGCCTTCCTATATATAATACAATACAAGTGCGCTTCATTACATTAGCTCATTAATGCTTGGCGCAACAAATATCAAGGTAAAATTCAAAAAGAAGTCTGTTGGCTTATCCAACTGTCTTTTCCTGCTCCACGCGCTCGCTCGCTTGATGAGTGAGTGATGCTCCTACATCATACTCCTCGGCTTGAAAGATTTCATGGGCTCCTATCCATGAGCTCCTGCACGGTGTGTCCATGCTATTGTATAACTGCTTCTGTTTCCCAGCTGGCATCCTCCACTGGGTGATTCTTCCACTTCACCAGGTACTCAAAATACTGCTTTCGCCTGGTCTTCTTGCCCAATCACTTGTCCAGTATGGACTCCATCTGCGGCTTTTCTTCTATCGGCATCTGCTTCTGCCACCGGATTTCTGGTTCCTCAGTTCCAGTGTCTGCTTCTCCAGCCCTGTATGGGTATAAATCCGAAATATTGAAAATCAGAGATATCCCGATGCCCTCTGACAACTCAATTTCATATGCATTCTCCCTGAACTTCTTCAGGACTTTGCATGGCCCAATTTTCTTCATCTTGAGCTTGTTATATGTTCCCCTCGGGAACCTTTCTTTCCTCAAGTGCGCCAGAACCATGTCCCCAACTCCAAACTGAAGTTGTCTCTTTCGATGATCGGCTCTGCGCTTATACTCTTGATTTGATTTCATCAATCGTTGCTTCACCTTCGTGTGGAGTTCCTCCATCACTTCAGCGAATTCTTCAGCACTCACGCTGCTAGTTTCAACCTGTCCTGACTCCCTGAGCTCAGAAACTCCCCTCGGCTGTGTTCCATACAAAATCTGGAATGGGCTCTTTCCGGTACTCCTGTTCACAGAGTCATTGTAAGCAAACTCTGCCTGTGGCAATATCTGGTCCCAACTGCTGTGGTGCTCTGTCACCAAGCTTCTCAATAAATCCCCCAGACTTCTATTCACCACCTCTGTTTGGCCATCCGTTTGCGGATGATAAGCTGAACTAAAAGCCAAATTAGTTCCGAGCTTCTTCCATAGCGTCGTCCAAAAATGACCTATGAATTTAGTATCCCTGTCCGAGACTATGCTTCTCGGCAACCCATGCAACCTAACAATTTCTTTGAAAAACAAGTTCGCGATGTGGGTCGCATCGCTGGTCTTATGACACGGAATAAAGTGTGCCATCTTCGAGAACCTGTCTACCACTACAAATATGGAATCAACTCCTCTCTGTGTTCTCGGCAAACCCAAAACAAAATCCCTGCTAATGGCTTCCCATGGCCTTTCGGGTATGGGCAATGGCTGATAAAAACCCGTATGCTGCTTTTGGCCCTTCGAATGTTGACATATCCGATACCTGTCAACAAATCGTTTTACATTTGCTCGCATGCCTGGCCAATAATACGATTCGCTCAGCTTGGCGAATGTTTTGTCATGTCCAAAGTGGCCTGCTAATCCCCCGCTATGCTTTTCCTTCACCAGATTCTCCCTCATGGAGCAATTCTGTATGCACAATTGATTGCCTTTGAACAACAATCCATCTTGCATCATGAAATCTATCCAAGGACTCCGATATCTGAGAACTGGATTCTCAGCTGCCTCGTATGCTTCCCCGAAGTCTGCATCACCTGCGTACATATCTTTCAGATTTTCAAAACCCAGCGTCTTGACTCTGAACTCCTGCAACAACAAACATTTCCTGCTCAAAGCATCAGCCACTTTGTTAGCAGTTCCATAAATGTGCTTAATGACAAACGTGAAATTTTGCATGACTCTACCCATTTCGCATGCTTTTGGTTCAACTTCTCTTGTTGACTTATAAACTGCAACGCATGGTTATCACTGTACAACACAAACTCTTTGGGTATCAAGTAATGCCTCCATTTTTTCAATGCCTGTATGATGGCATAGAACTCCTTATCATATGTGGAGTATTTCATCTTTGCTTCATACAGCTTCTCGCTGAAATATGCCACCGGTCTGTCATCCTGACTCAAGACCCCTCTTACAGCATACCCACTGGCGTCACATTTCACCTGAAATGTCTTCTGGAAATCAGGCAACACCAGAATTGGCTGCTCTGTGATCTTCCGCTTCAACAGATTGAAGCTCCTTTCAGCCTCTGCTGTCCAGTGAAAAACTTTATGCCGTTTCTTCACTGTGTCCATCATTGCTGCACTAATTCCACTGAAATTTCGAATGAACTTTCGGTAGAAATTAGCCAAACCATGAAAACTCCTCACCTCGAAAACATTCCTCGGCGATGGCCAATTCTTGATCACTTCTACTTTCTCAGGATCCATCTTCAACTCATTCGCTGAGATAACAAAGCCCAGATAAATGAGCTTTGTCTGCATGAATGAGCACTTCTTCAAATTGATCAACAACTTCTCTTGCTGTAGTCTTCTCATCACAATGGCCAAATGCTCCAAATGCTCAGCCTTGGTCTTGCTGAAAATTAGTATGTCGTCCAGGTATACAACCACAAACTTTCCGATGAATTCCTGCAGGACTTCATTCATCAGTCTCATGAATGTGCTCGGCGCGTTTGTCAAACCAAACGGCATGACCAGCCATTCATACAAACCCTCGTTTGTCTTGAATGCCATCTTCCATTCATCTCCTTCTCTCATCCGAATCTGATGATATCCGCTTTTGAGATCAATTTTCGAAAAATAATTTGCCCCACTCAGGCAATCCATCAGATCGTCCATTCTCGGCAGTGGAAATCTGTACCTGATGGTAATCTTGTTTATCGCTCTGGAGTCTGTACACATTCTCCAGCCTCCATCCTTCTTTGGACTTAGTACTGTTGGAACAGCACACGGACTGAGACTCTCCCTAACCAGCCCTTTATCTAGCAGATCCTATACCTGCCTTTTGACCTCCTTGTTCTCTTGAGGTGTCAACCTGTACGTTGCCTTATTCGACAAACTTGCTCCAGGTATGAGGTCAATGTGATGACTCACACTCCTCATCGGTGGCAACGAACGAGGTAGTTCGTCCACGATGATATCAGTGAACTCTCCCAGCAGTTCCTGAATCTCGTCTGGCAAGTCGTCCACTCTTGTGCTTGTCAGGACAATTCTCGGTTTCTTGACAACAAAGAATTGTGGATCTTCTTTTTTCTCCATCTCTGTGAGAAGCTCCTTCCCACTCATGAGAAGTATGGTGCTGGTTACTTCCGACTTCACTTCTTTATCCTTTATCGGAAGCAATGTGTGTGTTTTCCCATCCTTCTCCAAGGTGTATGTGTTCATCCTTCCGTCATGAACAACATTTATGTCATACTACCATGGTCTTCCCAATAATACATGACAGACATCCATGGGAATGACATCACACAGGATTTTATCCCTATATTCACCCATTTTAAATTCAACCAAGCATTGTTTCATAACACTTACCTGGTGTCCTTTCTGCAGCCATGACACTTTGTATGGACTTGGGTGATTGGCTGTCTCCAGCTCCAGCTTTTCCACCATCTCGGTCGAAACGAGATTATCTGTGCTTCCGCTGTCCACTATGACCTTGCATTTCCAGCCCTTGGTCTTGCAAGTCATTCTGAATAGTCTGGTCCTCTGAGCTGTGTCCTCCACCTCTTTCTCGGGTGTCAAGAGAACTTTGTGTACCGTCAGTGATTTCCCACTTCCGGTGTCTTCATCCTCAACATCCGGTCTCTGCGCCTCTGTGATGTGAGATTCTCCTCTGTCCATATTCCTGTCTGGACAATCCACGGCTTTATGTCCGTCTTTTCCACATTTAAAACATGTGATGATTCATCCTCTGCCTCATCCTCTACCTCAGGTACGAGGAATTGTGTTCACGTCGGCATATCCGCCACCCTGCTCTGTATGCTGCCTCCTCGGATCAGCATATTGCTGCCTCAGTTGTGAGGTTCCACCTCTCTCAACCTTACCCTGAGGTCTCTGCCATTCCTCCTTGGGCTTCTGAGTTCTATCTTGGGCAATTGCCTTGCCTCTGGGTTGACTCCTGCCTCGCCCTCGCTGTCCTTGCTTGTGGCTCAGCTTCTCTTCGGCTTTCAGAGCCATCTGATACGCATCCTCAACTGTTCGGATGGTAACCATGCTCAATTCATCCTGAATGTCATATCTCAACCCATTCAGGTATCTCGCCACCTTTTCATCATCACTCTCCCGATGACCTACTCGGATATTGATCCTATAAAACTCTTCGGTGTACTCCTTCACCGTCATCATCTTCTGTCTCAGGTTCTGCATACGCCTGAACAGTGTGATCTGATAATCTCTGGGGATGAACTTCGCTTTCATCTTAGCAATCATCCTGTCCCTGCTCTTAATCTTTTGTTTACCTTTGCAGCACCTATCAGCCTGCAATTCATCCCACCATAAGGCTGCATGTCCTTTCAACTTGGTAACAGCATGCCTTACCTTCTTGTCTTCTTTGATATCCTCATAATCGAAGTAGGTGTCGAGTGCTCAGATCCAATCCAGCAACTCTTCTGCATTTAGACTCCCATCATAAACGGGAATGTCCATCTTTGTCTTTGAGCTCATCCTGGCGATGGCTCTAATCAACCGTTTGGTTGAGGCATCTTCTGCTGTGACCTCTTCTGCACCGTGTCCAACTTCCTCTTCCACCTCGGAATCACTGAACTCTACTGCACTAGCTCCGCGTCTCTGCGCGGTCTCCATCTCCTCAAGCCTTGCTCGAAGATCTCTCATCTAGCGCTCCATCTCTAGATTCCCTGCCGACCTGCCTCTCCTTCGGGCATCCTTGTCTTCTCGATCAGGTGACTGCCTCTCTCTTCTAGGCGGCATGATGAAATCCACTTCTCTCTGCTACGGAAACAAAGAGAACTCTTCTCCCGCTCTGATACCACTTGGTGCAGACGTCACCCCATGCGCACGTCCGCTCTCACCAGGACCTTATTTCTCACAGGGCTGAAGAGTCAAAGACTCTTCCAACTCCTCTCGGGAGTTCTCTCTACCCATAGCACTCCTTCGGCGATTTTCCCTTCGCTTCTCGGGAGATCGGGTTTCGCGGTATCACGAAACGCGCATGCACAATTCACATGTAAAACAAAACCCCGAACCACGAAGGTCAACGGGTCAACACTTCCACTCTTTATCGGGGATCTCCCTATCGGGAAATTGGCACTTGTGATGCCACGATTTACTTGCGTCGCAAAACTCCGAACCCCGAACTCTGATGACACCTGTCCTCCACTATATCTGGTGGTCCCACACTGCCATGTCACTTCGGGATTTCATGGATCGTGAATCCACGATACAAGTTTTCCCTGATGTCAAAAACCCCGAACGCCGAATCCCGACCTTCCGGGATCACGTGCCACCTGTCTCTGTGGTGATCGACGACTCCGATTTATTTAGTAAATCGCCAATTGCGATTTCAAAGAGTATGAAACCCTTACCTTGCCAAATGCCGAACGCCGAACCCCGATGGGTGTTAGTCCTTTCCTCCTGCGCTTATGGACTAAGTCTCGCGCAGTTTTTCCCTGATCCAATGATCAGCGGGATTTCGCGATTCTCGCCTGCGAACTCCAGTCATCAATTCTCCGCCTTAGAGACTCCTCCTGCTCCAAGCACCGTTTCTGTTCGAGCTCCTCCTGGGTCTGTTCCCAAAGTCTTCATGCAGGAACTATCCCTCCTGAGCTTAATTTCTCCCTCTCCTTCGACTGAAGGTTGGCGCACTCCTTGCGCTCAACGTCCAATCACTCTCCAAGTGTTGGAACTTCTTGACTCTGTGCGCTTCCAACAACAGTAGTCTCTGCCTTCATCTTCCCAGACTCCCTGTTGAGACTTCGGCCTTGGCCTGCACTTCCCCTGCACAGCTCTGATAACCCAATTCAACTCTGGGCAGATGAGAACAAGAGTTCAACTGTCTAGCCTCATCAATGCACTCTATGCGGATGAATTCCACTGCATTCTATGAAGGAATCTCCTGGCTCAGACAGAGAAACAATTGAAACTCATTCTTCTCTTTCTCACAGATTTCAAATCAACTATGAAATCACATACACAACATATCAAAGCAAATGCATACAAGGAAAATAAACATCCATGAGCATAATATCAACACAGAGACACAACACAAACCATGAAGTTGAATCAAAGACTCTTCTATTAATCCAATCTATACATGGGTGTTCTACACAAGTTCTCTGCTTTGCTCTTCTCTTCAGGATGCGAGAATGATACAATAATACAAAGGAGGGTGCCTATATTCCGTTTTCCCTCTCGAAATCTGAGCTATCAAATCTACAGTAAATTCTTATCTAACAACATTAAATCTAATAAATGCCTTCCTATCTATAATACAATACAAGTGCGCTTCATTACATTAGCTCATTAATGCTTGGTGCAACAAATATCAAGGTAAAATTCAAAAAGAAGTCTGTTGGCTTGTCTAGCTGTCTTTTCCTGCTCCACGCGCTGGCTCGCTTGATGAGTGAGCGATGCTCCTGCATCATAAACTAACTTTCAAAACGAGAATAGGCAGAGATCTAATAGTTCCTATGAATTTAGCTGAACCAAAATTATGTCTAGGGTAATCCTAATTCTCTTCGCCATTCTAACAGGATTAAAATGATTGGTTTTCGCTCAAGGAAAGTCCCTAAAAAATATAATAAGAAATCCCCTTGAAATTTTCCTAAAGGAAAAGATGTTTGAAAGTCAGGAGAGGATTAGTCCAGAGAAAAATTAAAGTGAGTTGACAGACCTCTGCTGATTAAATTATAAATAGATATTTTCCCTGAGTATATTACATATCGATTGATTGCCCCCACTTCAAATTCTGAAACAAGACAGATGGTGAAAGAAAATTCATTTAAATGATTTCCCCCATCTAGTCCAAGAGATATGATGAAAGGAAATTCATTATATGATTTCCCCCATCTCAGTATTTAAATGCTAAAAATAACTAATTGAAGTGGTGAAAGGAAATTCAATATGGGAAATTTGATAACTTCACTGGGGTACTAAACAGGCTCGCTGGTAGTGAAGCAATGTCTACGTATCTGATAGGCTGTCATACATGAATTATAAGATGCTCTGGTAACTATTTCTCTTTTCCGCTAGATATACATTCTAAGATTAGGGGATTCTCTAACTTTAAATATTGGAATTACTTCCCCTTGATGGGAACAAAATCAAATAAAACCTGGTAGAATGATTAAGGTTGTTTTGATTACCTTATACAAATCTGAGGTCAGTTTTAGGAAAGGAAAACTATTATAAGCCTAACTCGAAATCACTAAATGTCTTAGTATTGAGAGTTTTCAAAGTTGAAGATGAAATCTTGAAGTCTTGTTTTGTACTTTCTCTAAAAATGTATTTCAGAGAACTGCAAATAATGACTCCATTTACCCAATTAAAGGCACTCAGTCTACATGTTCTTTTCGTCCCACAGGGAGATGATATCCCTAGATGGAGCCTATGTTGAAACATGTATATTTTTTTAAACTTGAGACTAAAAGGAAGTTTCTTTTATCAAAATTTTATTATGGAGCTGCCTTTTTATCAATGAATCAATTTTAATGAAGACTTACTTTGAATTTTTCGGGAGTTGGAATTTCGTGAAATACAAAAGGTCAACATTGAGCCTCCTCAAAGCCTCGATTCCCAAATTCATGAAACTATTAAAAGTTAAGCCACGTTTATTAAAAATTAAGAAGGTTTAATGTTAATAATCCTCATCGCGATTTCGTGATTCGGGAGTTTACACCTGTTGCAAGCGTCGAGGTCACGATACCTGAAACCATGAAAGCTTATGGTCTAATCGCGTCTTATTTTGAGTTAAAATATGCTTAGCAATTAATAAATCCCATCGCGATTTAGAGATTCAGGATTTATTACGTCGAATGCTATCAAATCCTCAATACGTAAAGTCACAAAAGCTTAATTTAAAGGAATTAAATCAAGTTAATAAGAATGATTAAGAATGTTAAATGGTAATTCAAAGCTTATCGTAATTTTGTTTTCGGAAATCTCACCTCAAACAACAACTCAGAATCCCGGTGTGTAAGTCACGAAATCCCGTTTAAAATGTGATTAATTAAAATTTTAAATATACTTAATATATCATTAACCAGTCGCATTTATGGGAACCGAAGAATTATTATTCATCACATCCAAAAAACCTCGAAACATGGAGTCCCGAAAAAATTAAGTGCTAAAGTGTGATTAACTTAACATCAAAACAAAGTTTAATGATATAATTTGGTTTTTCGCGTTTTCGCTTTTTGGGATTCTTGAAAGACATTTCATTCGAAATCCCGGTCTCAAATCGCCGATATTTGGTAGAAATTATTTTAGATTAATGAAATATCTCATAGTGTAAGACGCATATCTCCAGACGTACGCTCCTCATTAAGGAAAATGAATTTATCGACCGTAGAAAGCACAGTATAATTAAGGTAGGCTAAAGGCGAATAAAGGTTTCCAATTCAAATTGATTTCTTACTTTCAACAAATTAACAAGTATATCTGAGAAAAGATTACGCCTTCATTTTTGTAATAGCTACTCGTTCTTTATCACAGGTATCATGGCACCCAGGAAAACACATAAAACGAGTGATGATGCCGGTGAAAGCTCAAATCCGAACTCGGATGTTCTATTTGATACAACACCACATGCCGTAGATTTAGTCAGGTCCTAGATGCAGATTTTTGAAATCTTGGAGCATGAGGTTAGGAATTTCCCAGACGATTTTGGAAACGAAAGGACTCATAAGACTGGAAATAAATTCAGGGATATAGCAAAGGCCGAGCTCCATAAAATAGCTACACGACCGAGGCTCATACACTATAGTGACATGATAAACTGGGCTCTGATGAACACATATGTGCAGACCTGGAGAATAATGAATCATCAAAAGGTCGTCATCGACTTTTTCAGGCCAGAACACATTCAAGTAATGTATAATCAATCCCCTGTTTCTAAATATATTTATAATTCCAGATTCGTAGAAGAGTTTCAATGAAAGGAGTATACAAAATTTGACCAAACCTATCCGGATATAATCAAAGGATGGTGGGGGATTCCAGAAAAATTTAGAGCTGATACCCATGGGGTGAAATCATGAAGGTGGGTTACACTTTTCCTTGTTTTATGAGAAAAAAAACTGTATTTTCACAAGTTATTCAACTTCCGACATATAAAAGTATTTTTTTTATTTAGAATTTCACTTTACAGTAAAAACAAAACTTGTGAAGA
>ML788045.1:0-35791 GCA_009831015.1 Picea engelmannii
CTACTTTAGGCTACCTACGAGTTAGTCAATTATTGTATGTGGCTATCCTCTTTTAATAAGGCCCATTATATAGTAGTGGATAGTTATTTAATTTAAAAGGGTCAACTTTATAAGGCCCACTAGGTAGTTGGTACCACAGGGGCTTCACCTTGTTGACCAATATCTTATCACGTTCATTCATAAAGGGGGTTTTTTAATTGTGAAAAATAAGGTCAATATATTGTAGGTGTTGGGGGGGATGTGGGGTATGGGGGAATTTATAAGTATTGGGAGGTATACATAGTAGCATATGGTAGAAATATAGGATATCTAGTAAAAATAAGAATTTTGTTATTGGAAAGATGTATTGGGAGGGCGGTTCAACAAAAGCATTTTGGGAGATATTTTTCAATATCTAGTGAAATTAGGGGTATTCTTTAATATTCCACGAATGCATGTGCTATGTCATAGGTTCATTAAGTGGATACCCCATGGTTGGTACCCATTAATGATGGGACCACAAGTAGTTAGGGTTTTTCTATTCAGAATCTATCTAAAGAGATAAAAGGCTATGGAGTGTTTTGTCATGTATTCTTGTATTTGGAGCTTTGCTCAATGAAAGGTCACCCCACCTTAAGAAGCAAGTGAACATTTCTTTATTTCTTCTAATATCATAATACAAGGATATATTTCGCATATTTCATCTTACTTGTATCTTGTATATAGTTTTATGCAATTATATTATCTGTATACTTGCCTTGTGTGTCAATTCTAAGGGTTAAGGAACACTACAAGTGGTATCAAAGCTCTTTCCCAAGTCAACACACCTCCATATTTTAACAAATTTTTTTGAGGCTAGAGATGTGTTCCAACATATTTAAATAACATAGAGATCTATCATTCAATGAGTAAAATTATAGTCGAGTAAGAATACACACAGAAAATACAAGTTGTGTCACTTGGTTGGACACCCTTGTAACCTCTTTTGGTACCCCTTTGAGTAGTACCACATCATACAACACTTGCATACATAATTTTCTTCCATGTACCCTTGGGTATATTGGAAACTCTTTAGGTGCACTTGAAACTAGTCTTACATAAAATTGTGGCCATTCTATTGCTATAGTACACCAAGAACAACACTAGAGGAGATCACTCTCATGTACCAAGTTATTGGATAGTATGGCTAAGGGTACAATATATCATCATTTGGTACCATGAAAGATTTAATTGATTACTATTGTTAGAAACCCTCCAATAAATCAAAGAGCTATAACACTTGGCATTCCTCTTTCCTTGGGATCTCGCAAATCTTAGCCTACTAGAGAATTTTTTAGGTAAAAAATAGGCCTCAAAACAAAAAAATGTGCTATCAACATCAACTTTAAAGAATCGATAGGATCCAAGATGATGGTGTCAAACATAAAGGTAAATAGCTTTGGAGGGAAAAAAAATAAAAAAAATACTTTTTTATCTTATTTTCAACTGATTGATATGTAAAGTGTCGTGGATATTCCACAGAAACAGTTTGTCGCAACAGATATGATAAATAAACTGAAATCTACACTATGAAGGTTAAATTCCTTTAGATTCTGGAATACTTAATTATTGTTTTTCTACTTATGCATGAAATAGATAAAATGCAGAAAGTAGAGAATAGTAAAATACAATCACACACCATCCACTAAATAACACAGATATTTTCTTTGGGAAACCCTTACGGGATAAAACCCAACTAGAATGTGAGGTTGCTCTACTCTCTTTTCTCTAGTATGGAAAGAATCCAAGTACAAAGGATAAGGCACTCTCTATGGAGTTACTTGAGACATGTGGACTATTAGGCTACTACAGACCATTAACCCCCTATGTTATTCTCTCCAATTTCCCACTCCTAGTTGCTCTACTATGTTATGGAACAAAATACAATAACATACAGTGAAACCCCTTCTCCTCCTAGTGACCTGATATTTAACATAGCTCGATAGCCATCTAGGGGTAGACTTTTGAATTCCTCAAACCTCAATTGTGATAGTGTTTTGGACCTTCTAGAATATTCTTGAAATTAAATGTGTGTCTAGCCTCATATGCATGAGTAATAGGGGCTAATGTGGCATCCTCTCGCACCATGGTGGTCAACATGGTAGCTCAACTTGCGAGAGGCATAACTTTTGCATACGAGCTCCAATTGACACAATTTTTTCATCATTGGAAAGGTCTCGATGTGTAGAATGGTGTCACGGGGTAAAATATATTCTAGGAGATTTTTAACCCATAAAATTTTGTTTGATTACTAAAAATTTCTCTCGAAGGTTCTAGACCCAAATTTTCCAAACTGGGACCTGCGACTAAAATGACCCTACAAGTTGAGTCCTCCATTTTTTTCCACTTTGAAATCATCAATATAGATGAAAATAATATAATGATCCAATTCATATCATACATCCCCATTTAGGGAGACTTTTGGTCCCTAAAATCTTTACTAAATGAGGTGAGGAAATTTTTCCTCTACCTTCTCCCTAAACTACCACTTTTATTTGCCTATAAGTTGTCCTTTCAACCCAACTTTCCAAAGGTCATGCTCTCCCTATCTTGTATTTCTTGACCAATTCTACAAAACTATGTCCTTTGCCAACTTTACATGAGCATTTGGTGCTAAATCCTCTATGGAAGGTAGGACTTGTTCCTCCTCCTGATCCAACATGGAGGGCTCATAGAGTTTGAGATTCTCCACATTCACTACTGAGTAAATGTGCATGTATTGGGGTATACTGAGTCTATAGGCATTATCTCCCACCTTTTCCAATACCTTAAAAGGACCATACCACAAAGCCTTGATCTTCTTACTAGGAACTTGTAGTCTTTCCTTATTCAGTTGTAACCATACTCTGTCTCCCACTTTGAATGTTATATCTATTATGTGATGGCCATGTCTAGCCTTGTATGTTTCCTGTGACTTCTTCAATGTCTCATGTACTTGCAAATGCATCTTCCCGATCTTTTCAACAATTTTTTTTACCTTTAATGCATCTCCAATGAGGTCCTCTCTCACTCCTCCTTGTTGTCCATATATAACATCTAAGGGTGAAGGTGGAAAATATCCAAAGTAAGTTTCAAAAGGTGACTTACCAGTAGAAGTGTGGATTGATTTGTTCTAAGAGTGTTGTATATAGATCATATTTTCATCCCAGGTCTTTGAATGCTTCTAATTATAACCCCTCAAAAGCTACACCAAGGTCTTGTTGACTACTTATGTTTGCCCATTCTTTTGTGGATGGAATGTTTTAGACCTCTTCAAGTTAGTGTCCATATTCTCCCAAAATGTAGTCCAAAATTCATTGAGAAATATGTTATCCTTGTCTAAGATGATGCTCCTGGGTATCCCAAAGTGCACCTAGAACTATTCAAAGAACTTGTTTTCTACTTGTTATCCAATGATGATCTGTTTACAGGGCATGAGAATGAAAATATTATTGAAATTTTCAACTACCACAAATAAATAGTCATGTCCCTTCCGTGTATTCAGTAAACCACCCACAAAATCCATGGAAATGTTTTCCCAAGGTCTAGTGGGTACTAGTAAGGGATGGTATAGGCCTTGCTTCTTATTACTGGGCTTGTTCGTACAACAAGTTATACATCCTCTAATATATCATGCTACATCTTCTTACATTATGGGCATGTCTTCCCAACACTAAAATGTCCTACAACCTTGAAGGCGTGAGCCTCTCTAATAAGTTGTAAGTGTTCACCTTTGAGGACATATAGATTTTCATGCTTGTAGAGTAAACCATTCTGGAAATGATAGTCAACCTTGTTGTCACCTTATACTATATGAATTTGTCCTTGTAATTGATAAAATACCTCCTTGAAGTCCTCATATTTTGTGTATGTCTCTTTCTATGCATCATGGGTAAAAATCTCCATGTGCATAAGAGTTTTGAAAGCTATAATATTGGATATGGGTGGTCATGAAAGCATGGTTGTCAACATTGTTTTGTTTCCCTTATTATACTTTATGACTAGATGATATTTTGTAAAATCCCCATCCACTTCTAATGTCTGGTTTGTTGTAGCTTACTCTAGGCCTACAAATACTATAGTGGTCAGTGATCTATGTTGATGATGGTCTCCTTTCCCATCAAATAATTCTTCTACTTTTTGACAGCTTGTACCAAGGCATAGAGCTCCTTGTCGTAGGTAGGGTATTTGAGAACCGCCCCATGAAATACTCCAAAATGATAGCAAACAAGCCTTACTCCCTGCATCAAGATTGCTTCCATGGCATACCCACTTGCATCTGTCTCCACTTCGAATGGATTATGAAAGTTTAGTAACGCAAGAACTAGTGCTTGGTTGATCTTTATTTTCATCTCATCAAAGGCCTTATATTGATTTTTCCCCCACTGTAAACTCTTACCACTAGCTATTATGGCATGGAGTGGTGCAGCTACTGTTAAAAATGAAGCTATGAACTTCTACAAGTATTATGCTACCCCCCAAAAAATCATAACTTCAGTGACATTTTTAGGAACTTGTCATTTCATGATGGCCTCCATATTTGCGGGATCTATCTTGATCTCTCCTCCACTGATCACATATCCCAAATACACCAAAGAATGTTGAGAAAAATCACATTTCTTGATATTGTCTAGCAACTAGTGCTTCTTTAGAGTCTCTAACACCTACATAGGATGTGAGATGTGCTCCTCCCAATAGCATTATAAACCAATATATCATCCAAATAAACAATAACAAATGAATCTAGATAAGGGCATAAAACATCATTCATTAGTCTCATAAATGTAGTCGATGCATTACATAAACTGAATGGCATAACCGACCATTCATGAAAACCTTACCTTGTCTTGAAGGTAGTCTTCCAGGTATATTCATCTTTGACTCATACCCGGTGATATCCTAATTTCAAATCCATCTTAGTGAAGTACTTGGCACGTTGCAGTTGATCCAACAAATCATCGATCCTTGGTAGAGGGTATTGATTCTTCAGTGTAATATTGTTCAATGTCTTGTAATCGATACACATTATCCAAGTCCCATCCTTCTTGGGCACAATTATGATGGGTGACCCACAAGGTGAGGTACTTGGTCGAATCACACCCTACTCCAACAATTATTGCAACTGCTTATTTACTTCATTTGCCTCTAAAATAGATTATCTATACAACCCAATATTCAACAAGGGTGAGTTTGGAAATAATTACATTTCATGCTCCACTTTCATCTTAGGTGGTATCCCTTTAGGCTCATGGAACACTCCTTTGTATGCTTATAGAAACTCCTCCAACTGATGTTTTTTCTCTTTAGTACACCCTTCCAGGGATGTATTTACTTTTAATGACTCTTCCCCAGATTGATTTTCTCTTAGAAAAAGTAAAACATATTTATTGATAGAACTAATCAATTTCTTAGTTTGATTGGCACTTACAATTGAAAGTTTTCATTTACCTGTGTGTGCATTGATGATGAAGTATTTCTCGTCCTTGATGAGGTGATATTGATTGGCTCTCCACATGAATATAACATCCTTCATATACATCTAGGGGATTCCAAACACTACCCCGCATACATCCAATGGTACTACATCCAATTATACTTCATCTATAAAATGAACACTTACATCAAATTTAATCTTGCACTTATTTGTTACCTTGATCTCTGCATCCTTGTTTACCCAGCCCAATGGATAGGGGCTAGGATGATTGTGAACCTCCAATCCAAGATTACTGACCAAATCTACTTCTATGATATTATTCTGTGAACCAGAGCTGAACACAGCATCTATATTGGTCTTCTTGAATTGAATCTTGATGTGGAAGAACTTGGTCATCTCCTTCTCTTCCTGGTGCTAAAGGCTACTCATATTCACCTCCTTCTACATAAATGTTTATACAATATTTTCATCCACATCCAAGATACTTTCAACCTAATTTCTTGAATCTATGGCTAGAAGGTTCTTTTTCTTTCTGTCCTTCTTGTGGTTCTTCGGGTTCAACTGTGGATGTAGTTTTCATCATTTTTCCTCGGTGTGGCCATCAATGTTGCAATGATTGCAATCTTTGATGGGAAATTTGCACTGATATGTAGTGGTTGTTTTCTTCTTACCTTTTCCCTCTTTCCACTTGTTTTTCCCCTCCTTAGAATCTCCCTAGTGCTCTTTCTTCTTAGAACCACTTGGTTGTCCCTTCTTTTGGCCTATGTTTTCCAAGTATTGTGCATGTAAAAATGAATCATTCACTATCCTTGGATTGAAGAACATCACATGTTTTCGTAGATGAATGTGTAAACCCAAAATATACTTGAGGAGTACATCTGGGTTCTTGGGAGAGATACCCAACATGATGGCCATCTTTATGAACTCAACGATGTACTCCTATACACTATACCCCTGTCTTTGCCTGAAGTAGTGCAATTGGATCCATTGGTCCTCTACATACCTGATATGGTATAATTGGGACTTGATGAGGGTTTTGAAGTCCTCTCACCTAGTTACTAGTGGATCACCCTCTAGTCTAAGTGTTTTTGTATGGATTTCCCACCAGGTTAAAGCATGTCCCTCTAAACTTCAATCTAGCAAATGAAACCTTTTTCTCTTCATCTATATGGTGAATTCTAAAATAAACTTCTAGTTGTTGAAACCAATGATTCAGTTTTAATGCATCGATATCACCTTGGTATGGATTTATGTCAAATTTCGCTTCCATATTGAATAGGAACTGTGAAGAGTTAACGACACTCAAACTCAACTTCTCTTTCTCGAATTCTTTTTATGACTCCTTTCCCTAGTCTTCCTGATATCTAGTTTTCCCTTCCAATATGATCTCTAAGTTAGAGCCTCCATCATATTCTAACTGTCTAATATTTATTTATAGAGCCTCCATGAGGAGATTCGTATTGTGACTATTGTCGATAACTTGTGCTTCCAACCTCTCAAATCTCTCTTATGTTGGATCTCGAGGGTTGTTATGAATATACTTGTCCACCATGTCTAGGGTTTCTATGAATTATCCCTAAGTCGATTCCTAGATCCTACAACTTCCTACAAATACCCATAACAAAAACATACTCTAATACCAATATGATCTGTAAACTGTCGTGGATATTCCAGTGGAATAGTTCGTCACAACAAATATGATAAATAAAACTAAAATCTACAATATGAAGGTTAAATTCTTTTAGATTTCAAAATATTTAGTTACTGATTTTATACTTAAGCATGAAATATATAAAATGAAGAAAGTGGAGAAAAATAAAATAAAATCACACACCATCCACTAAATAACACATATATTTTCTTTGGGAAACCCTTATGGGAGAAAAACTAGCTAGAAGGTGAGGTTTCTCTACTCTCTTTTCTCTGGTATGGAAATAATGCAAGTACAAAGGAGCATACACTATCTATGCAATTACCTGAGACCTATCACCTGTTAGGCTACTACAAAACATTAAACCCCTCTTTTATGCTCTCTAATTTCCCACTCCTAGTTTCTCTTCTCTATTATGGAACATAATAAAATAATATAGAATCAAACCCCTTCTCCTCCTAGTAGCTTGATATTTAACATAGTTTGATAGCCATATAGGGGTAGGTTTTTGACTTCATAGGGTTTTGTACCTTCTATAATATTCTGGAAATTACATACGTGTCTAGCCCCACATGCATGAGTAATAGAGGATGACATGGCATCCTCTCGCACCAAGGTGGTCAACACAATAGGTCAACTTCCATGAGGAATACATTTTGCATACGAGCTTCGATTGACGTGATTTTTGCATTGTTTGAAAGGTATCAATGTGTAGAATAACATCACAGGGTATGGTATATGGTGGGAAATTTTTAGCCTTAAAAAATTCCATTCTATGTCTCAAAATGGTTCGGGAAGGTTCCAGACCCCAATTTTCCAAACTGGGACCTGCCACTAAAATCACCCCACAAGTTGATTCCTACATTTTTTTCCACTTTGGAAGCATAGAGATAGGTGAAAAATAATATAATGATCTAATATGGATCACTTATGTCTTTATAGGTTTACTCAAGTTTGAAGTGTAGGCATTGATTGGATGCATAATTAAATTCTACACCCAAAGAGTACCCAATTTGCATACTTTTGATAGACCCACAGTGAGTTAAACTAGACGGTGAGGTAAAATTATGTAGATTGGGTATTTCTTGGATGAAGAATTTTATTCCACATCCAATGAGTGCTTGCACTTGAAATTTGAGTAAACCTATAAGGAGATAAATAAAAAATACAATAAAAAATAAATAGTTTTCTTTTTTTTCCTTTGAAAACATCATAACTCTTATTTTATTATTTTAACTATTGTTTTATTATTTTCCTTAGGAGGCCCATTTTCGATCTCAAAGTTTCTTTGATGCCTATATAATTGGTTAGCAAAATTGCTACATCTTTGCATCTGAAATGAATTTGGAAATTTAATGTTAGCATAGTAATTTTCAGCAAGGAGTAATACTCCTACCAATGTAAAACAAACATTGGGTTCTACCAACACCATTGTGGGAGAGCTATCTCAAAAGATTCATTGCATTGTGATGATCATGTGGGTTTGCATCTCTAGTAACCCTTTTTTGTTTGTGTGGACCCGATAACACATTGTTCGTGGTATATTTGAAAAGACTCCTTTCAAGCCATTGATCATATTGAGATATGTTAGGAATAAAACTTCAACAATCTCTTAAGTGGTCCCATGGTCCATACTTGCAACATGGAAAACATGAAAAACCGAAAACAAGGGCTTTCTCGCTAAGCACCAATAGCTTGAAACAAGGTTTCTAGGATTGATGCTTCAATCAAATCTCTCTTTCAATAGATGGATCCCTAGAGTCAACTATTGAGATATTTATGTATTCACATAGGTATCTCAATGATCGATCCACATGCAGATTCAACCAAGGAGGAATATCGCCCAAAAGAAGTGAAAAACACTCACACATTCTTCCCAAATACCTGTCACCCGCCCTTTTAGGATCATATTTGTGGCATAGTTTTCCAAATGTAAACATGAACAAGTTTGATGTTTATTATCCTTCAGGTTGGGTTACTCAAATGGAACACTATTTATCTCTCAATGGCATTACAAATGAATTATGTAAACTAAAACTTTGGGTCTTATATGGATGTTGAACATTGGTAATCGTGGCAATGGTATAAGAAACCTCATGAGGCTACAATCTTGGTACCATTTTATACATGTCCTTTAGTTTTTTTTTTAGTGTGGCACTCACTACCCAGGATGGCTGACAAAATTATTCCAAATAGGGGAAATTATTGACTATATTACAACCTCCGAGCATTTGGAAGTCCACACTAATGGCTTGTCTGATTCCTTTTTTAAATAATGTTTCATTAGTGAGATCAAGAAGGAAATTAGAGAACATGTCATGATGAAACACCCAACAACATGGTTGGAAGCTTGTGAATGAGCTAAAGAAGCTAAGATGGTGATCCACACCCAAACCAAAAGACCTTCATCCACTACTTGCACTAGCCCTCCTGTTGAAACTACCCCCAACCTCTCTAACTCTCTTCCACTGAGAGTCCAAAAATTGTCTCAGGAAGAGATGGAAAAACACCAATGCCTCAAACTTTGTTGTAATTATGATGAGTGTTATTTCAAAGGATGAAAATGTAAAGAAAAAAAACTATTTCAAATGGATGTATCCCCACAAGACCACTCATAAGATATATATGTTGAAGACACTCAGAAGATATATATGTTAATATGCCACCCCTCCCATAGCTGATGAATCCACCTTACAAAATTATTGTGAGGAACCCCAATTTTCTCTCCATGCTTTACTAGGGTTCTTGGAACCCCAAACCTTTAAGTCAATTGGTTACATCAAGCACTGCAAAGTGATTGTATTAATTGATAGTGATCACACTCACAATTTTATTCATAGGAGAGAAACTAAAGAAACCCATTGTTATGTTCTCCCTATACCTAATTTTCAAATTATGATAGCCAATGCTAGTATGTAGAAATGTGATGGCCGATATGAAAATGTGAAAATCCAAATGGGAAAGTATCATCTCAAAACTCACATGTTCTCTATTGAAATGGGCAGGTGTGATGTAGTTCTTGGAGAAAAATGGTTATGCATTTTATGACTTGTCACTATGGATTTCAAGGACTTATACATGAGATTCACTAAGGAAGGAAAAAATATACCCTCGAGGGGATTACATCTGGTTCCCCTCAAATTATCTCCTCCCATCATATGGATAAGTTATTAAATAAATGCCACTTAAGAATTATTGCACTATTTAATTCCATACAAAGAGTGGACACACCCATATAAGAGATTCACTTGGAATTGTAGTTGATCGTCTCTAAACATTAATGTGTATTTGAAACAACCTAAGGATGAATACTCTCATGGAGGGATCATGACCATTGTATCTCCCTAATTCTAGATAGTCTACTATAATACCCCTAGGATGAACCCCAATTGTAATGTAAATGTAACTGTATATATATGTCGGTGAGCTATGGCACACAAGTTTTGGGTACAGTTAAGCGTGCGCGAACCAAGGAAAGAGTGCACGCTTGTTTCATAAATTTACGCACACTGAAATAAGTGCGCAAGGATTGTTGTGTGTTCAAACCAAGGAAAGAGTGCACACCCATTTCATAACTTTGGACGCACCTGGGTAAGTGCATGAGGATCTCTTCAAAGTGTGCATTAAACTGTGTATGTAGCCAGGATATTTTGGGGCCAAAGAGCCTTTGTATATATGTATATTGAGGCTAGATTTCTTGTGGGGTTATTGGGCCTCGAGAGCCTGGATTGCAACAAATGCCAGTGCACCTATGTTGGCACAGGGGCAGACCCAGGGTTCAATGCTTCAACAGAGCACCAACAAAACCCTAACTACCAACCCTTTCGGCAACACCTGTGAAGAAGATGAAGTCTCACCCGAGGTAGAGGCAGGGGTGGTTGCAGGACTCAGGTGTCTACAACCGAGCTGGGACACAGATATGTGATTACAACACTTAACAGAGTTCTTATCCAATAATATGCATTAGTTCTTACACCTTATTCACATTGCAGGTTAACCCTTATTACAGATCAACACAGTAACAATCAAGATTAAGCACATCCAACCATATAGCACATAGAATCAATTCAGATCTGGAATTCATCATACATAAGCACTAAGCATCCATATATCTATCTATCATACATCAATATCAGTGCAATAAGTAGGTAAATACATAAACAACATAAAAATTATTGCACAAAGCACATCAACACAGGATATACGTGGTTCACCCCAGTGTGGGGCTACGCCCACCAACTCTTATTCTTCTTTATTAGTCTTCAAGCTTTCTACATTCTTCTGCTCCTGTTCACAAAGATACCGAACCCAACCTTGCACTGGACAGGTGATCTGCGCACAACGCAGTAGATTCACCTTCCTCAAAACCAAGTCAAGGCACAAAGCCAACTCCTCAATATCACAAATCCTTACATACAACGTCTGTGCAAAAAACAACTTACCTTCTCTTGCACTAAGACAATTACAAGTATTTGCACATAGCTAACACTTACACCCCTTCTTACATCATTTAGCTATCTATTTACACATTTACAATGAGGCCTAAACATGGATAAATCCATGGGTCGACATCCCATACCCGTTACATAAACCCTATTAACCCAAAAAGCCCGTAAAACGAGTGAGATCCCGCGATCTCAGCTCCGCCTGGGCGCTCTATCTTCAACTAGCCCATCGAAGTCCAAAAAATGGTCAAACATGACCAATGTTCTCTCAAAACTTGGTCGAGGGCCAACAGGCCCCCAACACTCACATGTGACTCGTCCTGAATCACTCAGATCTGGGAAGGGCTTCTTTGAAGGCCTCGAGTTGCCTCGACTTACTACTTCACTAGAGCCTTCTTCTCGACGAACTCCTGAATGACTTGCTCACTAATAGGCCCTTCCAGGCATTGTTCCACTGTCGCAACCAGTTTGTCTAGTTGCGAGCCTTGTCCTTCAACTTTTTCAAAAATCATGCAGGCTTCGTCCTACACTGGCTGGAGTCTTTGTGTCACTTCCATAACCTTTCTTTGGATAACAATAACCTACTATTGGACTGTGCATTTCTCCTGCGACCTCTTCATATTCTCAACGACAGTAAGCATCTTCAGTTGTGCTTGTACGGTGGACGCCTATTGCTTCGCCTCTTGGAGTTGTGATTTCAATTTCCTTAGCTCTGAATCTTCTGCAAGGCACTCATAGGTCTACGCACTTCAATCACTTAGTTGCTTACACTCTGAGGCCAATGCCCTGATTCTTTCTACTGCATTCCTAGAAGCTTCTTCCCTTTGATCGCACACTTCTTGTGGAGTGCTTGACACTACTTGTATTTCTAGCTCCATTACTCTTGCTTGAAACTGTTGAATGGCCTCAGTGAGCTTCCCCACTTGTATCTCGGCTGAATTGTCTTCCTCCTACACCAGGCCTGACATAGAGAAAATTTCTTAGTGACTGCCTCTTTAACCCTAATCTACTCCGTGAGAAGCTGGTCTTTCTCTTTCTGGATTTTCTTTTTGTCCTCCTTGAACATCGCTCTAAGTTCATATTTCTCTTTCTGCACAGCTCGAAGTTTCTCTAGGACCTCCTCCTTTTCTTTCATTAAGGCCTCTGTGACCTACTTCTTTTCTTCTTGGACTCGATGGATTCGAGCCTCGGTTGCATCTGCTAATCTTCGTAATTGGGTTGGCTCATCCCCCAATTCTACACTTTCCATTGAAGAAGGCGCAATAGGCACTGCGCAGCTCAAATGGATAGCTTGTTGTATATCCTTGAGCTCCTTCTCTATTCTGTCATACATTGTTTCTTGCTTCACTTCATGTCTCTACAGGATATCCTCTGAGGCGTCTTCTACAACTATGATGATGAGTTGGATATCATCCACTGTGAGCACATTCTGTGACTGAGGCTTATTTTCTCGAGTCTTCTTCCATGTTGAGGGTTTCTGCGGAGAAACCTTCCTTTTTTGAACTGGTGAGGGTCTGGTCCTTGCATGCTCAATCCAGTGATCAGGTGGATCAGTGTGGGATCCACAGTCAAGTGGTTATCAAGCCACAAATACCCTCCATGGTAGCATGACAGGAGGAGTTTAACGCAAGCATTAACCTCCTGGTGTCGACCGAAGTGGGGAATCCTCATCACATTCAATATCGTGGATCACGCGAGCTACTTAATCCATGGCTGGAGAACTATCTTGGGCTTCTTCCCAGTTGTCTTCGTAAAGTACCTATGTGGTGCAAGCATCACATAGTTATTTCGGTCTCCAAGGTTGAAGTCACTGATCTTGAGAGCTGGGATTAGTCCCAACTAGGGTCCAACTACGCGTATCCCCTTCAGGAGGTACATAGTGATCAATGTGTATTTGAAATCATGCAGGACACTGTCACGGTTAACTGCACCATCCAAAGGTGGGGTGTAGTCAAGGAAGATCGATGGGATCTGCTTTGCGTTAGTCAGATCATCGCGGTGTTTTCTTCTTTTCTCAGTCGTGGTTCGGCTAGACCGTCATCTGGTCAAGGAAGATTCTTGCAATCTGCTAGTCGACGATGCCTGTATTCCTACAAACATGACTTTCTCAGTCATGAGATCCATGAGAATTTCCTCCACCGACTTCTCTACTGTGTTATGTTCACCCGACATTCACACTTGTAATCGCAGAGATCAAGTAGGCGAACAAACAGACAAGGTAATCAAACGAAAAATGAGGTCTAGACAGCATAGTGTGGTATGCAATCGGTTCTCTGTTAGCACAGATATTTCAGTTTTCAAAAAGTGGTCCCAAAGTAATGTCCAATGATTTAAATAGGAAATCATTATAACAGATCCCTCCAATGGGTAGGAATATGTCCATCAATGTGCATCCATTCGTTATGGTGCGATCTCAACGGTCCAACGACGATATTTCCGTCAATAACTGTGTTTCTAGTTGTTCTGGAGCGTCGTTCTAACAATCGAGACGCCTCCAACAAACATATAGCTTCACTGTGGTGAAGTACCATTCTGTGCGGTTCTTCTATTCTGGCGAGGTTCAAGTTCTGCAAGCATGCCTTCTGCGAAGTCTTCTCTGGAACTTCCCGTATTTTTTCTAGATTTGCTTTCTTCTTACTAAGATTTCTTGCCTTCTTTCCTGTGATCCGAGTCTCTGGATTCCTCTTTCCATTCTTATTCTTATTTTCTCTTAGCATAGTAACTTTTCACTGTTGATGTTCTTTCAGAGGGTTCAAAGGTAATACCTCTTATCTTACTATTTATGGGGTGAATGCACTTCTTTCCTACATGGATAGGTTCTTTAAGCCTTCTTGTGTTCTTTCAACTTCGACAACTAATTCTCTAGCCCTTTTTTTCTTCGAATTGTCCTCTTGTTCTTCTATTAGTCGCTCTATCTTTCTAGCTATGAAGTCCCTTAATTCTTTCTTTTTCTGTTATGTAGCCTCTTCCTCTGCTTTTCTTCTGATCTGATCATTTTCAATCTAGGTCTTTCCTAACAAAAGTGAAAAATGGTCGCTTCTCTCAACGAACTTAATGACTTCAAATTCTTCTTCAGTTGATGTTTCATGGACAATCATAGGCACATTAGTAATTCTTCCATATATGGTTATCATCTTTCCTTTAAACAATCCTATCCTTCCCAATGAAGGAACCATAACAGGCTTTCCCAAAATTTCCCAAGTTCTTTCTGGCGTGATATTCACCTATGTTTCCTCATCCAAGACACAGTCTATGTCGAAGTATTCTATTCTTGTTTCTATGCACTTCTTTTCTTCCAAGATCTCTGGTAAACTGAAGTCTCTATGATCATCCATTTCTTCTTTTAACTGTAATAACATAGTATCTGATTCTTTCTAGTTTTCTAACATATCCTTAGCCTTTTTACCTTCTTTATAGTTTTCTTGTCTTAGGTTCATCTTTTCAAATTTAGCAATCATTCGTGGGAAATCCTCAACCTCATGACCAATAGATTTACAACAAGGACAAATAGGACCTATACTGAGGCATTCCTTATCAAGATGTCTCAATCTTCTGCAATTATAACACAATGTCAATCCTCTCTTTCTTTTAAATGATCCCCAACATTTCTTGTACTGTGCACTGGGATCATAGTGATGGGCCTGTAATCTACAAAAATTCTTTCTAGGTTCTTGCATCCACTTGTTAGTCCAAAAATTCTTTCTATGCATAGGAATAACATATCTTTCACTATCTCTATAAAATTTATTCAGATCATCTCTTTCTTTTAATTGTGCGCTAGTTTTCAAACTAGGACAAAATATATCAAACATACCTAGATTCATACTTTCGAAGCAAAAATTTCCACTTATCTTACCTTTACCAGAGCACAAAGATTTAATATTTTACCTCTTTTCTTCATATCAAGTTTCTTTCTTAGCATGGAGATTCACAAGTCAAGTAGAATACTGCACACTACAACAACAGATCTACGCACATAGATTTCTCTTTTCTTAAGTTCCCAACAATCATAGTTTCAGTCCCGACAACATAACCATTTGTTGGCACAGGGGCAAACCCAGGGTTCAGCGCTTCAACAACGCACCAACAAAACCCTAACTACCGACCCTTTCGGAAACACCTGCGAAGAAGATGAAGTCTCACCTGAGGTAGAGGACGGGGGGGGTTGCAGGAATCATGTGTCTACAACCGAGCTGGGACACATATATGTGATTGAAACACTTAACATAGTGCTTAGCCAATAATATACATTAGTTCTTAAACCCGATTCACATCGCAGGTTAACCCTTATTACAGATCAACGCAGTAACAATCAAGATTAAGCACATCTAACCATCTAGCACATAACATCAGTTCAGATCTAGCATTCATCATACATAAGCACTAAGCATACATAGATCTATCTATCATACATCAAGATCAGTGCACTAAGAAAGTAAATACATAAACAACATAAACATTATTGCACAAAGCACATCAACACAGGATATACGTGGTTCGCCCCAGTGTGGGGCTACGTCCACCAACTCTTCTTCTTCTTTATTAGTCTTCAAGATTTCTACATTCTTCTGCCCCCGTGCACAAAGCTATCGAACCTAACCTCGCATTGGACAGATGATCTGTGCACAACGCACTAGATCCACCTTCCTCAAAACCAAGTGAAGGCACATAGCCAACTCCTCAATAGCACAAAGCCTTACATACAATGTTTGTGCACAAAGCAACTAACATTCTCTTGCACTAAGCCAATTACAAGTCTTTGCACATAGCTAACACTTACACCCCTTCTTACGTCGCTTAGATATCTATTTATACATTTACAATGAGGCCTAAACATGGGTAAACCCATGGGCCGACATCCCATACCCATTACATAAACCCTAATAACCCAAAAAGTCTGTAAAACGAGTGAGATCCCGCGATCTCAGCTCTGCCTGGGCACTCTGTCTTCGACCATCCTGTCGAAGTCCCAAAAATGGTCAAACATGACCAATGTTCTATCAAAACTTAGTCGAGGGCCAACAACCTATTTTTGTAAAATGTAATTTCACTCAGACATGGGGATAAATTCCACTAGATTGGGAAAGGAGCATGAATCTTAAAGGGAGTATTTTAATAATATTTCCAAAAGTATATTTATGGGATATGTATTTATCCTAAGTTCCTAAAGAATGGAAACGAGTCACAAAGTGGAGCTAAGTTTTAAGGTGACAAGTGTCCAATTATAATCATGCAAATATATTGTTGGGACTTACTGTATTTTTGGGAGTTCCCTCATTCCTTCATCATGCAAACCAACTTTCATTTGCAAGGAATCCATATTTGGTTGCAAATTACTACCATCACATAACCGTGTTCTTGGGAAGGCCCACGTTATTAGGAAATGAGGAACAATTCCATGCTAAACCTAGAAGAATAAAGGAAGAAAAATTTAATCAAGAAAGTAAATGACATAGAAAACACACAATACACATAAATTTTACCCTGGAAACCCAAACTAGGAAAACCGACATTCCTTGAGAATTCTTCTCTCTTTTTTTCTTATTCATTTAGAATAAAAGGTTACATGTCTAACCTTGGTCCACACCTAAGACACAATCAACATCATACTCTCTTTCTTACACAAGAACAACTCTATATACAATTTGGATTACATCTACATGACCAACAACCTCTACGATTTCATCTAAAGATCCTTGGCAATTAGCCATTCATCATATATCGATTAAATTTTACATGATTACAAAACACCTTCTTTATAGGATTTACAGTAGGAAAAACCCTAAAGAAAAGGTTCCCAAAAATGGTTATAGATCCACGCATATCATTGGCCACAAATCCCATGAATATCAAGATTTTGTTACATTTGACACCAAGTCGAATTACCAGTCGAGTACTAGTCGACCTCCATTCGATATTTAATCAGTTACCACACACCCACCTATCGACCTATTTTCGGTTGACCTCTTTGACTTTACCCAATCGAGCCACCTCAACCTTCGACTTGTTTTCGATGTCTTCAACTTCGTCTTTACCCGGTTGAACCACCTCAACCTTTGACTTGTTGTCGATTCCTTCGACTTCGTCTTTACCCGGTCGAACCACCTTGACCTTTAACTTCAATTTTCAGTCGATCCACCTCAACTAGAATTTCATCACAAAGAATATAAAAACCCAAAATTCTCCCATTTGTTGTTTTCTTTGTTGAAAATGAGAGATCTCTAAACTCTCATTCACAGACCTAGGGTAGTAATGTCCATTGCCTCTCTGCACCAAGATAACTTCATAGAACTCACATACTTGGTCAAAGAGTATGTTATGTTTTCCAACGTGTCTACTTTCTCTAGTAGCACCTTGTTTCTTTTCACCATTTCTCTCACAAAATGGTATTGTACATCAATGTGCTTAGTCTTAGAATGAGAAGTAGGGTTCTTTTCCTGAAATATTGCGCTTTGACTGTCACGAATTATCTTCATATATCTCTACTCAAACCTGATTCCTAAAAACAACCTTTGCATCCATACTACTTCTTTGCTTCCTTGAGTGGCTTCCATGTATTCATTTTCTATTGTTGACAGGGATACAACTATCTGTTGCTTACTAATCTAGTTGATTTCTCCACCAAACATTTTGAACACATATCCACTAGTCGACCTCTGTCGATCCAGATCTCCATCCCAGTCGACATTGACAAAACCATGTACATTTAATTCACTGTCACCTCCAGGTTTTCCTTGGTAGAATATAACATAATTGTTTGTGCCACACAAATACCTAAATACTCTCTTGACAACTGTCTAGTACTCCTTCTGAGGTATCAACGTGTATCTGCTCAACACTCCCATTGCATGGGAAATGTATGGTCAAGTGTATAACATCATATACATTAGAATACCAACAACACTTGCATGGGGAACACGTACCATGTCCTCTATTTCCTCTTGTGTCCTTGGAAATTGTTCAACAATTAGGCTTGCTCCCACAGGAATTGGCACCTTCACAGGTTTGCAATCCCGCATGTTGAAACGTTTCAAAACTATTTTAATATACTTCATCTGGTTCAACTAGATATTTATAGCTACTTGATCTCTCTTAATATCTATTCCCAGAAGGAATTTCGTTGCACCGAGATCCTTCATGTTGATCTTGGAGGATAGTCGCTTCTTCACCTCTTTTATAGTGTTCATGTTGTTTTCAATCAACAATATGTCATTGACATACAATGCTACATATATGAAACTCCCACCTTATTCTTTGGAACATATGTAGTGATCATATTTGCTTCTCACAAACCCAAAACTAAGGATTTATGTGTCCAACTTTTGGTACCACATCCTTGGTGATTTTTTTCGACCATAAAGGTATCTTTTCAGTTTTCACACCAAATCTTTCTTTCCATTTACTACAAATCCTTCAGGTTGTTTCATGTAGATTTCTTCTTCCAAGTCCCCATGTACGAACGTTGTCTTCACATCCATATATTCTATTTCCAAATCAAATGTTGCAACCAGAGACATTAGTACTCTAATGGAAGTTAATTTTGCATTAGAGGAAAAAATCTCACCGAAGTCGACTCCTTCAACTTGGGAATATCCTTTCGCTACCAGTCGATGTTTGAATTTATCGACTTGACTTGTTGCATTTTTCTTCTTCTTGAATACCCATTTTCTACCGACATGCTTTCTTCCACTAGGTCATTTGACTAAGTATTATGTCTTATTATTGTGCAAGGATTCCATCTCGTTGACCATGGTGTCCTTCCATAGTTTTCCTTTTGTTGTGTCGATTTCCTCCCCTACTGACAAGGGCTCATTGTAGGTGGTAGTTAACACTAATGAAGAATGGAAGTTGGGTGGACTATACATTTCGATAGGTTTTCTTATTCGTTATGACCTCCTTACAACCAGGGTTGGTTTTTCCACCTCTTCTTCTGATTCAATCGACTCATATGAATCATCTTCTTTGTTCCTTAGTTCAAACTGTGCCTTCTCTGGATTATTCTTGGTCTGAACAATTTATTCAGTCTCAGTCTTACTTCTTACTTCTTTGAATACCACATCTTGAATATACACTATTTTCCTTGATGCATGATCTCGAAGCTTATACCCTTTCATTCCTTCTTTGTATCCAATGAAAATACACTTGACTGCCTTCTTGTCCAACTTCCTCCTCTTTTCCTTGGGAGCATGCACAAATGCATCACAACCAAATACTTATTGATGTGAAATCAAAGGATTATTACTCGACCATACCTCATGTGGAGTCATGTCGAATAGCCTCGATGAAGTTGACATATTCAGTAGATATTTTGTAGTGTTGACTTCCTCCACCTAGAATTCGTGTGTGAGCCCGAGACCATTGAGTATGCTCCTTTCCTTTCCCATCAATGTTATGTTCATTCTCTCAGCAGCTCCATTTTAATGTGGGGTATATGGTGTGGTATTTTGGCATGCTATGACACACTGCTTGTAGAAATGATCAAACTATTTTCCACAAAATTCATCACCATTGTCATTCCTCAACACCATAATATTCTTATCTGTATGGTTTTCTACAAGATATTTAAAATCTTTGAATTTCTCGAAAACCTATGATTTCTTCCTCAGGAAATATATCCATTTGTTCCTAAAGAAATCATCTATGAAGGAGATATAATACAGGTATCCACAAGTGAAGGCACTGAAACAGGTCTAAACACATCACCATGAACCAACTCTAGAATCTCATTTTCCCTTGTCACTCCATATGGGAACCTCACCCACTTTGTTTTCCATATATACAATTTTCACAGAAGGCAACTTATAAATTACATTCAGGAAATTCTTCAACCATACCTTTGTTATTCATAGCTCAAATTCCTTTTTTTGAATGTCCTTCCCTCTCGTTCCATAGCATGGACGGGTCGAATTTATGATGACTTGTCAAGTCAGTTTGAATTGACTCAGCCCAATTCGAGTAGAGTCGAGTCAAAGTCGATTCAACTTCAGAAACAACGATCTTGTTGCATCCAGTCAAGTTGACACTCCCTAGTAACTTGTATAGGGTTCCAATCTAAAATCCTTTCATTAAGACCATCCCACCTCTGACCATATTGCATGAATCCTTATGAAATAGAGTGTGCACTCTTGCATCACTCATCTTGTTGATATATATCAGGTTTCTTTCGAAACCCATAATGTGTAGCACACCTAAAAGGGTTCTATTCCTCCCATCTGAAAGTATCATTCAAAATCTTCCTCGTCTGAACATTTTGGTTGTCGAGTTGTCCCCCAAGAGCACATCTCCCCATTCATATTGTTCATATTCGCAGAACCATTCCTTATGTGGTTTCATATGATAGGATGCTCCTGAGTCTATCAACCAAACATTTTGATTCGACTATGTACTGGTTGACTCCTGATACACATCACCTCCCTTATCCAGAGTCATATTTCTCTCAGTCAATTGCTTCTCGTTGGATCATGTACTAACTTTCATTGCCTTTGGCTTGCAGTCCCTTTTGTAATGCATAGTTTTACCACATTTCCAACATCTTATCATGGTCTGAACAAGGGATTTATATGTACCCTTCAACATAGAATTTATTCTGGATAATTTTCCTTTATCTCTGTCAATCAGTCGACCTCTCATTACTAAAGCATCTTTGGTTGATCCTTACATGTTCTTCCTTCTCATTTCTTCTAAAAGTAGAGATGTAACCACATATTCTAGTGCTAATGTAGTTGTATTAGTCCCTATGGCCACAAATAAGCTATCCCAAGATTCTGGCAAAGAACATAACAGGATAATACATTTCTCCTCCTCAGTGATTTTAATATCCACATAAGATAACTCACTTATAATAGTATTAAATGCATTTAAATTCTCAGTCACCGAACTGCCATCACTCATCCTCAGAAGATACAATTTATTTCTGAGAAACAACATATTTACCAGGGATTTCGACTAGTACAAGCTCCCCAACTTGTCATACAGTTTCTTGGTTGAATATTCACTTGAGACATTCAGTAGTATTGAATCTACAAGACAAAGTTGAATCGTACTCCTTGCTCTTCTCTTGAGTGTCTCCCATTTTTTCGTCGACATACCTATTGGCATGGTACTTGGATATATTGTTTTCCATTGTTCTTGATATATAATGAGATCTTCAATTTTAAGGTTCCAAAGCTCAAAATTTTGGCCATTGAATTTTTTGATCTCTATTCTCGAGTTTCTCACCATTCTTTAACACAATTCTTTAAATATTTATGACTTACGACTCTTATTGAACCTAGAGTTTAGCTCAGATCCAAGGTTGTTAAACCAAGCTCTAATGCCACATGTTAGGAAATGAGGAACACTTCCACACTAAACCTATTAGAAGAGAGGAAGAAAAATTTAATCAAGAAAGTAAATGACACATCAAACACACAATACATAAAGATTTTACCTTGGAAACCCAAACCAAGAAAACCAACATTCCTTGAGTGTTATTGTATCTTGTTGTATTATTCTTTCAAAACAAAAGGTTACATGTCTAACCTTGGTCCAGACCTAAGAAACAATCGACATCATACCCTCTTTCTTACACAAGAACAACCTTGTAGCCAATTTGTCTTACATCTACATGACCAACAACCTCTACGATTTCATCTAAAGATTCTTGGTGATTATCCATTCATCATCTATCGATTAACTTTTACAGCATTACAACACACCTTCTTTATAGGATTTATAGTAGGAAAAACCCTAAAGAAAAGGCACCCAAATATGGTTACAGATCCACAGAGATCACTACAAATACCGCGAATCTCAAGATTCTGTTACAGTCGACTACCAAGTTAGATTACTATTCGAGTACCAGTCGCCCTCCATTTGGTCTTCAATCGATTTCCACGTGCTCTCTTTCCAACCTATTGTTGGTTGACCTCTTTGAATTTACCCATTTGATCCACCTCAACCTTCGACTTGTTGTCGATGTATTCAAATTCACCTTTACCTGGTCAAACCACCTCGACCTTCGACTTGTTGTAGATTCCTTCAAATTCGTCTTTACCCAGTCAAACCACCTCAACCTTTGAATTCAACTATCAGTTAATCCACCTCGACTAGGCTTTAAATATAAATAATATAAAAACCCAACATGTGTGCGATTGAAGAGGCAGGTTGTCAATCTCATGTGCTATTGAAGAAGCAGGTTGTCAGGACCATGTGCTATTCAAGAAGCAAGTTTTCAGGACCATGTTTTTTGAAGAAGTGGGTTGTTAGGCTGATGATAATTCTCTGTAGGAAAGAGAAATGTTGGGAATTTATTTCCCAAGGTGCTCAGTTGCAGCTACAGGGCCTTGCAAAATGTTTTCAGGCATGTTATTGAAGCCCTAGAAGAGAAGTGGGGCAGTCGAAGGACTATTGAGTAGAGAAGGGGAACACTTTTTGGGGTGGGATAAGCATGTGGGCAATGAGGGATTGTAGCCTATTTTCTAGGGTTGGAACTTTTGTTTGAGTGTTTTGAATATGGATAGACCTTATATTGGCTTAGGAATCCTTTTCCTAGGTGGAGTTTTAGCCCCATATTGGGGTTGACTTGTTGTTGAGAGTTTCTAAGCAACATAGTTTATGGTTGGAAGAAACATCTAAGATATGTGTGCAATTGGTGGATTACAACAAAAGATAAGTGTCTTTTTATGTGTATTATTCTCTGAGTAATGTGCATATACATGTTAAATATATTATGTGTTACATTTCTATATATGTATTTGTGCATGGATTATATATGTTGTAGAACTGCATGTTTGTTGCATATGCATGGCATGGACTATGACAAGTTTATATGTGTTTATATATTGTTCAACTTGTGATTTCTTATGCTATTGTTGTTTATGGAATTGATACATAATTATGTTGGGTTGTGCATATATTTTTAGTTCTACACAATTGTTGCAAATGTAGAGCGTGTTAGTTATTAAGTGTTTTATGTTAGATAATTCCATGGTAACGGTTATGGAATTCTAAGGCAAGGATTGAATCATCACACATGCAAAGTAGTATTAGTCTTTGTGCATGAATGAGATAGATCTTGCATGTGACATAAGAATGGTTGTGCACATAGTTGTATTATGAGTTCTTTCTGTTTTTATAGTCATTATTTTGTTAAGAAACTTCAACAGTAATCGTATGGGTTCTAGCGCGAAGCTAGAAATGTCGTGCATGTTGAGTGACAATCGACGCAACTGGCATAATGATGATTGAGTACACATATTTTCTAAGACATAGTTGTTGTGCATGGTATGAGACCAGTTGTGCACACTTGGAAAATGTAGCGGGGCATGAAACATGGCCATTCGTGTGCGATGTTGGTTTCAACGAGTTTCTTTCGCAGAAGAAAGAATTTATATCAGAGATTTATATAACAAAGTTGCATTGGTGGAGAATTTACAATGTGGTAACGAGACTCAAATAGAAGGATGGATATGTCACAACATGGTATCAGGACTCAAACTTTGATGTTACATGGCCTTTGAGAAGAGTTGGGGACGTTACAAACTGGTATCAAATCTCTTGGTTCAATACTTGACTTGTATGGGCCATAGATCCACATGAAATTGGTGAGGCGGGAATATTTTATGATGGTTGCGGGGTCGCAAGATGAAAATGTGGAAAAATCAGCTGAGTGAAAAAATGACTCATGTGTGCTAAGTATTGGTCTGTAGTGTGTTTATACTAAATTTTGGCAATGTACGGTGCAAGACTTGTGGTGTGTGGAAGATATCAGTGTGTGGAGTGTGCGCACTGAATATTGGAACTTTGGGGTATAGAACTAGTGGAGCACACATAATATGGGTGTGCACAATGAATATGGATTCCATGCATATTTGATGGGTGCGTGCATAATAATAGTGCCCAGGGAGTGCGCATTGAATATCAGTGATACACAATGAGCGTGCATTGAATATGAGAACTGCACAGAGCAGAATTATTGACACGTGCATAGTGTTGGTGCATAGTGCATACACGAGGAATGTTGGTGCTACATGGAGCAAACTTAGAGATGCACATTGAGTATTGGGTGTGAGAGGGTGTGCAATGAATGTTGGCGTGACACAGAGAAAATATGTATTTTATCTGGAATATTGGTGTGTGACACAAAAGTTGTTTGCACTAGATAATGATGCATGGAACCCAAACATTGAGTGTGCTAAATATTAGTGACGATATAAAAGTTGTGCACACTAAATACTATTGCGTTGTATGGGTGCTTGGTATTGCATGTATAGAGGATGCACACATGATGGATATGGGTGTATAAAAAAAAATGGTATACACGTGAGCTTTGAAGGAAAGAAAAGGAGAGAGAAGGAAAGAAAAGGAGAGAAAAGAGGAGGAAAAATCCTAGATAAAGGAGTCCAAATATTCACCGAGAATTTTGAATTAGGATGTTAAATTCACCAAGAATCAAAATAAAGGATTATGATAAACTTATGGAATAGAATATGCATATTATTTATGTTTTTCATAAAACATTTAGTCTAACAAATATTGTTTCTTGCATATTTTGCAGAGTTAACAACAATTGATCAATACAGGATCAACACATAGATAAAAAGCATGGAAGATGCATAAAGAACCTACAACCATGAAGATGAGGTCGGAAGGATGTATGAAAATATAGGTGATGAGGGTACATATTCAAATGGACATGGAGAAGACAAGGAAGAAAAAATTAATTTGGTGAGGACCATAAAAAGTTTTCAAAAGGATGTCCAAAGTTATAAAGATGATAATGATAGGTTTATGAAAGCCAAGGAGGAACAAGATGGCTTCAACATCAAGTTGCTACAAAGCTTGGACAAAATTGAGAAAAATATGGATAAGGAGATTGAGTGAAGAAAATCGAGGAGACATAGATCTCATGATGAGAGAAGAAAAACAAGAATTTTTAACATGCATCACCATCACTCTCCAAGATATTCATTTGGGAGAGAGCGAAGTAGTTCAATCCCATCTCTTGTCAAGAAGCATAAGAGGAGGTCAAGGGTGGATGAGATATAAGGAGAAATGAATAATATTAATCCTCCTATTTTTTATTGTGAGCACAAGAAGGATGAGGATGCAGAGACTTGGCTACTAGGCATGATAAAGTAATTTAAGTTACATAATTACTCTTCACAAGAAGAAGGGGGAATTTCCATCTACCATCTCAAGGGAAAAGCATCAATGTGGTGAGACCAATTTGTGAAAGTACAACACATTTATGAGAGAAAGATTACTTGGAGGGAGCTCAGGAGGTATTTTCAAAAGAAATACTTAACCAAATTTTACTATGATAGGAAAATGGAGGAGTTATTTGAACTCAAGATTGGAAGTATGACCATAGATGAGTATGAGAGGAGACGTTTAGAGCTATTGAAGTATGCTTCTTTGATCAAGGATGAACATGTTAAGATTCAAAGGTACTTGAGTGAGATTCCATCATTTATCAGTGATAAGATACAATATGATGATCCTAAGAAATTGGAGGAAACTATAAGGAGATCCAAGTGTCTTTATGATCAACATAGAGGAAGACCCACTTACCAAAAGGCTTGGGAAGAAAATAAAAAAGGAAATATGGAGCATAGGAAGAATGGGGCCAAGACACCATTATTCATAAATAATTTTCATGGACAACCAACTCCCAAGGATCCTAGAATGATAGAGGAAATGGGACAAAGATCAAGGTAGAATCCAATGAAGTGTTGGGGTTGTGAGGGAGATCATATGTACAGATATTGTCCTCACAGAGGTGAAAAAGTGAGGACTATTCACAATATACAACAAGCTGATATAGTGGAGGACATGGGAAAAAATTTACCTAGGATCTACACAGCCCTGGATAACAAGAAAGTTGAGTTTCAGTCACATATGAATGAAGTGGAAGGTAAGATCAACAACTAACCCATTGTTGTTTTAATTGATTCGGGAACTAGTCATAGTTATCTAGATCCTAATATGGTGGAAAGATTTCAATTTCCAAAAAGAAAAGCTAGGGAAACCTTGGTCAGTACAACTAGCTACAAGAGAAAAAATGAAAAATAATGAGATGGTTAAGGCATGTCCAATGGACATGAATGGATTGATCCCAAAAGCAGATTTGAATATTATACCTTTGGGCTGATATAATTTCTAAATGGTATGGATTTTTTGGACATGCATCATGTTGTCTTAGACTATTACAATAAATAATTTAATTTCTAGGATGAGAAAGGGAACTTGAGGACAATTCATCGTATTCTTGGGGAAATAACTATCAGGAAAGTTTCAGCCTTGCAGCTAAAGAAAAGATTCAGGAAAGGATGCTAGCTATTTGCAGCGCATATGGAGGAGGCACCCAAGAATAAAGTGTCAAATATTGAATATTATGCAGTCCTAAAGGCATTTGAAGATAAACTTCGAGAAATATCGGGGTTTCCACCCAAGAGAGATATTGATTTCTCTATAAATCTAATGCCTGGAGAAACCCCTATATCCAAGACTCCTTATAGGACGAGTACACCAAAATTGAAAGAATTGGAAATGCAACTCGAAGAACTTATGAAGAAGGGGTATATACGTCCAAGTGTGTCACCTTGGGGTGCCTTAGTATCATTTGTGAAGAAAAAGGATGGAACATTGAGACTTTGCATTGAATTCAAGCAGCTGAATAAGGTAACAATGAAGAATAAGTATCCTTTGCCAATGATAGATGACCTGTTTGATCAGTTGAAGGATGAAAAATAATTCTCTAAGATTGACCTCAGATTAGGATATCATCGGGTAAAAATTAAAGAGGAACACATCATAAAAATAATGTTTAGGAAAAGGTATGGCCATTATGAGTTTGCAATAGTGCCATTTGAGTTGTCAAATGCACTAATTGTCTTCATGTGTTTAATGAATGGAATTTTCAGAGAATACTTAGATAAGTTTTTCATTGTATTTTTGGATGACATACTTATTTACTCAAAGTATGAAGAAGAACATGAGAAACACTTGAGGATGGTGCTGCAAGTATTGAGAGAACATCAATTGTATGTAAAATTGAGAAAGTGCTCATTCTACTAGCGGAAGATTCATTAGTTGGGTCATATAATTTCATAGGAGGGGATAGCAGTGGACCCGGAGAAGATAAAATCCATTGAAGGATGTCCAACACCAAGGAATGTTGTAGAGGTGAGATCTTCCATGGGACTTGCAGGGTAATACATAAGGTTTATTGAAGGCTTCTCAAAGATTGCACACCCAATCACATCCTTGCAAAATAAAGGTGTGATATTTGAGTGGACTTCATATTGTAAAAGGAGTTTCCAACACTTGAAGATATTTTTGATAAGTGAGCCAATTTTGAGAATTTTTTATCCTAATGAAGACTTTGTTGTGTGTAATGATGCATGCAAGGAAGGGATTGGTGGAGTCCTTAGTCAAAATGAGTATGTGGTGTGCTATGAATCAAGGAAATTAAAAGAGAATGAAAGGAACTATGCTTCCCATGATTTGGAATTGGAAACCATAGTGCATGCCTTGATTATGTGGAGAGACTACCTCATGGGAAGAATATTTGAGTTGAGGATAGACCACAGTGGTCTGAAATATTTATTTGGACAACCAACTCTAAATGACAAGCAAAGAAGGTGGTTATAATTCCTTAGTGAGTATGACTTTGATATAAATAATATAAAGGGTAAAGAGAACAAGGTGGATGATGCACTCAACAACATAATACATGAGATGCATGCTACAACCATTAGCATGTACAAATCATTTTTGAAGGACATAATTTTAGAAGCTGCAAAATCAGATCAACACTATGTGGAAATAAAGGCAAAGCTACAACAAGGTATTTTGTAGCAGAAAATTAAAGATTTTGAGTCAAAAGAGGATGAAGTCCTCATGTATAGGGGCATATTTTATGTACCAAATTCTCAGGAGTTGAAAAATATGTTATTAAAAGAAATGCACAATGTGCCTTATGTTGGACACCGAGGCTACCAAAATACAATTGGAGCTGTCAAGAAACAATACTATTGATCAGGTATGAAGAAAGAAGTGGTTGATTTTATTTCCAGGTGTTTGGAATGTAAAAAATTCAAGGCTAAGCACAGACACCCAGCTAGTTTTCTACAACCATTACCCATTCCTGAGTGGAAATGTGAAGTTGTCATAGTGGATTTCATCAATAAGCTTCCCAAAAAAACCAAGCAACTTGATTCCATCATGGTTTTGGTGGATAAGCTTACTAAATCCACCTACTTTATTCCAATAAAAATCGTGCATAAGGAAACTAAAATTGTTGATATTTATATCAGGGAAATTACCAAGCTTCATGGTGTGCCTAAGACAATTGTGTTTAAAAAAGATCCCAAGTTCACATCCAATTTTTGGAAGGGATTATTTAAAGGATTTGGGACAAATTTGAATTTTAGCATAGCCTACCATCTAGAGATAGATGGGAAAATAGAAAGGGTAAATCAAGTGATAAAAGATATGCTAAGAATGTATGTGATGGAAAAAATGATGCAGTGGGAAAAATATTTACATTCGGTTGAGTGTGTGTATAAAAATTGGTATCAAGCATCTCTAAAGATGAGCCCATTTGAGGCACTTTATGGAAGAAGGTGCAACACACCAGGGAGCTGGGAAAACCCAAAAAATAGAGTAATGGTTGGGACAGATTTACTTAGGGAAATGGAAGAGTGGGTGGTGAAAATAATATAGAATTTAAAGGCTTCCCAGGACAGAAAAAAAAGTTATGTAGATAAATGCAGAACTCGTAGATAATTTAAAGTGGGTGACCACGTGTTTTTGAAAGTGAAAGCTAGGAAGAGTTCACTTAAGTTGGGAAATTGTTCAATGTTGGCAACACGTTATTGTGGGCCATTTGAAATCCTAGAGAGGATTGGTCCTGTCACATACATGCTTGCACTTCCTGCATCCATATGCATTCATAATGTGTTTCATGTATATTTACTTAAAAAGTATGTGTCTAATGCTAATCATGTAATTGATTGGACCGTGATTCAGGTGGATCAAGAAGGAGACTTCTGAGTTCAGTCGGTGTGCATATTAGACCGAAAATCCATTTTTCTTCGGAATCAAGAAATATGACTGGTAAAGGTCCAATGGACCTGTTATGGTCCTAAGGATGCAGCTTGGGAGCACGAGGATGCTATGCACACAAAGTACCCATATCTTTTTGAATACTTTTGAAATTTTGATTGTACATCATGCACTGATGAAACTGCATAAATAAGGGGGAGGGGAATCTAATACCCCTAGGCTAAAAACCAATTGTAATATAAATTTAATTGTATATATAGGCTAGTGAGTCATGGCACATAGGTTTTGGGTACAATTAAGAGAACGCGAACCAAGGAAAGGGTGTGCACATGTTTCATAACTTTGTGTGTTCCTGAGTAAGTGCACGAGGATTGTTGTGCACGTGAACCAAGGAAAGAGTGCACACCCATTTCATAAATTTACGCACACCTGGGTAAGTGCACGAGGATCGCTTCAAAGTGCACATTGGAATGTGTATGTAGCCAAGATATTTTGGGGCCGGACATCCTTTTTATATATCTATATTGAAGCCAAAATGTCTACAAGGTTATTAGGCCTGGAGAGCCTAGATTGAGACAAAGGCCAATGCACCTATTTTTATAAAATGTAATTGCAATCAGATATAAATAAAACACATCACTGTGCGCAGACCAATCAAATGAAAAGATACGGGGGGATAAACTCCACTAGAATGGGAAAGGATTGTGAAGCTTAAAGGGAATATTTTAATAATATTTTCAAAAGTATATTTATGGGATATGTATTTATCCTAAGTTCCTAAAGAATGGGAATGGGTCACCATGTGGAGCTAAGTTATCTCTTAAGGTAACAAGTGTCCAATTATAATCATGCAAATGTATTGTTGGGCCTTAGTGTATTTTGGGGAATTCGCTCATTCCTTCATCATGTAGATCAAATTTCCTCTAGAAGGCATCCATATATGGTTGTAAGTTGTTGCCATCACATAATATTGTGCTTGGGAAGGCCTATGTGTGATTCAAGAGGTGGGTTTTCAGGCCCGTGTGCTATTGAAGAAGTGGGTTGTAAGGCCCGTGTTTGTTGAAGAAGCGAGTTGTTAGGAATATGATCATTCTCTCTAGGAGAGAGAACTGCTATGAATTGCATTCCTAAGGTGATCAGTTGCATATACATGGCCCTAAGACTTCCTTTCTGGCGTGTTTATGAAGCCATGTAAGGGAAGTGGGGTAACTGAAGGACTATTGAGCAGAGAAGGGGCACACTTCCTAGGGTGGGACATGCATGTGGGGAATGAGGGACTGTAGTATGTTTGTTGTGGTTGGGACCTTTGTCTGAGTGTTTTGATTGTGGATAGACCTTATCTTGGCTCATGAATCCTTTTCCCAGATGGATTTTTAGCCCCAGCTCGAGGGTGACTTGTTGCTAAGAGTTTATGAGTGGTAGAGTCTATGGCTGGGAGGAGCATCTGAGGTTTTTTCACAATTGGTGGATTACAACAAAATATAAGTGTATTATTATGTGTATTATTCTATGATTAATGTGCATATACATGCTAAATATATTATGTGATATAGTTTTATATATGTATTTTTGCATGGATTATATATGCTTCAGAACTACATGTTTGTTGCTTATGCAGGGCATGAACTATGATAAGTTTATATGTTTTTATATATTGTTCAACTTGTGATTTCTTATGCTATTGTTGTTTATGGAATTGATACATAGATATGTTGGGTTGCGCATATATTTTTACTTCTACATAACTATTGCAAATGTAGAGTGTGGTAGTTATTAAGTGTTTCATGTTAGATAATTAAGTGGTAACGATTATGGAATTTTGAGGAAAGGCTTGAATCATCGTGCGTGCAAAGTGGTATTAGTATGTGCGAGCGAATGAGACAGATCCCATGCATGACATAGGAATGGTTGCACGTGTAGTTGTATTATGAGTTCTTTCTGTTGTTATAGTCACTATCTTGTTAATAAACTTCAACAATAATCTTATGGATTCTAGCGCAAAGATAGAAATGTCGTGCATGCTGAGAGACAGTCGACACAGTCGACACAATGACGGTTGAGCATGTAGATTTTCTAATACATAGTTGTTACATGTTGTAAAAAACCATTTGCGCACACTAGGGAAATGTAGCGGCGCATAGCACAACCCATTCATGCACGTTTTTGGTTTCAACGGGTTTCTTTTGCAAAATAAATAATTGATATGAGAGATTTATATATTGAAGTTGCAATGGTGGAGACTTTACAATGTGGTAACAAGACTCAAATAGGAGGATGGATATGTCACAATGTGGTATCAGAATTCAAATTTTGATGTGGCATGGCCTTTGAGAAGAGTTGGGGATGTTACATCTACCACCCAATGTGTGCCCTTATCAACACCCTTTTGCATAAAATAATGAAATAGAGAAGATCATTCAAGGATTGTTGGAGGTTGGATTCATATGTCCCAGTACCAGTCCATACTCATCATCGGTGGTCATGGTATTAAAGAAGGAAGGTAATTTTTGCATGTGTCCTGATTTTTGGGCACTCTATAAGTTATCCATCAAAGACAAATTCTCCATTCCAATTATTGATGACCTCTTGGATTGTTGGATTACTGAAAGGGGGGGTGAATCAGTAAAATAAATTTTTAATCCTTTTAACCAAAGTATACAAGTTTTCTTTATATTTATGATAAATATACCATTATCATTCAATAAGTGCACAGTAAATAAACCATGAACAATGAACAATCATACACATACACAGTACACCAATATTTTTACGTGGAAACCCAATGAGGGAGAAAACCACATAATGTTTTTTCTTATATGTCTTTAAGAATTACATTCATTGGAAGCACCAACTTCCTTTGTTCTTCAACTACAACTCGAAGGAGGCTCTGAACCCCTATATTTTCAGGCTACAACCTGAGGGAAGCTCCAAATCTCCAATTCTATGGCTACAACCCCCTATGTTCTCTGGCTACAACCGGAAGGTGGATAAAACCACCTATCCTTTCCCCGTCCTTCCACCCTAAAATACAAGTGAAATGATGAAACCATTGCCACACTGTCACTATGAGATATACCACTGTACACTTGTACCAATCTGTTCCAACAACCTGTAACCAACCTGTACCAATAGCTTATAATCAATCATGTACTAGAATTCATCTTGTACCAAAAAATACCAACAGGTGTGTGACCTGTATATGTTTCATATCGCGTATGTACATGCCCCGTCTCTACTGTATCATGCATATGTACGTGGAATGTCTATACTACATCCTGCATACACCTTCAGAAAGCTAGGGTTTTTTCTTTTTCTGAAACTCAGACACACTGTTGCCTCTGTCAAATCAACCTGCAACCTATAACTGTGTCTTATCTGTAGTTGTTCCCTATGCATACATCATCTTATACATCCCCTAACCAAGTGCATCTATGTTTCTCTAAGCATGTGCCATACATGTGTGTACATGTAACATACCCAAACACCCCCATGCCGAGCTACACTACTCTAAGCTCGCTTATGAACCTAATTCAGATTCTAATAAATTTCTAATTAAGAAAGAGGCATGAAATATTCACATGCAGAGTTCAATATTCATGCTACAACATAAATAAATGAGACATATGTCATGCACAACAATAACCAAAAAGAATGTATATTATAGATATGAATTTCATAAATAAATAAATACACATCGGAATAAATACACAGGTAAATAAAACCATAATAGAGAGCACTTATCTTTAATGAAACGAATGACTAATTTTCTATAGACCAAGGACATTCCATCCAAACGTAGACATTGTTGTTCTAAGTCTCAACAACAATGTCACCCCTGAGCCAGGGCTATAAATCCACAAGGACGATTCCAAAGTGTCACTCAGCTTCCCAAACCAGTCAGCACTCAAGATCTCATAGGATTCTTAGCACATACAACAATCCAAATTACACCATCTCTCTTATACCTAGCCTACACAACCCAAGAGAGTGGACCCCCTTCTCTTCCACGCAATCCCTCGGGCTATCCACCTCCTTCCAAGGCGCTAGTGCATCTAGTCAAGAATCTCCATGATGGGACTCTCAATGTTTGCAACTGTGGGAAAAACATAATGCATGCCAAACATCTCAGGCATGCAAGCATTAATTCACAGATGGAATACACCAGCATTCATTACAACCAACAAAACCATGGATCCTCTCCAACAATTCATTTTTCTTTCCCAAGCCAAAACATGAATGAGGAATGATGAGTGGGTGAAATAATGAATGGAGAGAGAACATGATGAAAGGTGTGAACCATGAACAATGAGTGAGTGAGTGAAGAAGAACCCCCAAACAACCCACAAGATGGTTTTATCTATTTACTTTCAAATCAACAACCACATGGCCTTCCCCAATAAGCTCATGTAACCACTCTTCTCCATTAAAACAATTATGGGTAAATAAAATAAAATAAATACTTATCCCCTCAATCCCCCTCTCTTGTGGAATCATAGCCCCCAATAACTCTTGTCCTTGTCCATCTAGTATCCAATGATGTATTTATTATTGATAATGATCAAAACATTACATTTCCTAGGCACACTTGCCTCTTTTAATTGTTTGGGCACTCTAGCCTTTCATAGTTTAACAAAATACATTATTTAATACGGGGCTCAAAATCGGGGTATTACAATACAATCATGAACAAGTGTAATAATCCTCAATGGAGTAAATATCAAACCCTTACTGATATTCAACTTCAAACCATACAAACAACTTCACAACCAAAACCCTCAACCATGTATCAAGAAATACAAACTATGTCTCAACACTTGAACCAATGAATAATACCAACATACCAGTGTTGTATTTCTGTAGATCTAGCTCATACCATAAGTGCCATACAACCAACATCCTCTCTACGAAAAACCTCAAACTCCCATAACCATATCTCATGGAGACAACAATATCCAACTACACATAAGAATATGACATACCTTTTGAATATGTAGATAGATTTGTTGTACCTTATCACTGTAAACCTTCATGGAATCTTGCTTTCAAAATATGAGAACCTGGCACCCTCAACGACTCAATATTTCATGGATTTTCACACATGTGCATGCACTATTATACTTCCATCCCACATACATATGTGCCCTTCTCCACTACAACCCACGTACACCTAAAAAAATAGGGTTTTTTAGTACTTTCGCAATTCTGAAACTTTCACCATGAACCCTCCATGCTAGCTCAGAATAGAGTAACTTCAAATGTATCAATGATGCAACTGGTGTTAGTGAAATCTATTTGACAGAGCTAAATTTAGTTATCTGTCGCTTCCATTGGCAATTCGGTTCTTTTGACAAGACTCCTATCGAATTGGTGGATTAAGCACTTTTTTTATTTTATCTAGCACCCAACGGAAATAATGCAAAGCACCTTACAACTACACGACATGACCATAACTCAACGGAAAACACTCTTGACACCTTTTCGTACTTACCATAACATTTCTGCTTCCATACACCGGTTGACACGTAACCCTCAGCGGAGATCACAAAAGTGCATCGATGTTTGAACCGCTGCCTTCCGCTGTGATCTGGACCGTCGATTCTTTACTATTAGACTCCGCTCAGATCTCGATCGTCCGTCTTCTGGATGATTTGCACTGTAAATCCTTGATCTCTTCGAGTTCCGCTTTGCTTTCCACCATTAATCCCAATACTTACAGAACGAAAATATCAACTTATTATAGTATTATTTCGATGACAGATCATATGTATTCCATCAACGAGAACAAAGATATCATAATCATATGCAGATGAATAGGATTTCTCACATATAAGAATGTTGCACAATAGAAAGAAACTTTATTAATGAATTCTCCTCATTTTGTTTCTCTCTTTCTCTCCTCTGCAACTCTCCTGCACACTCCTCTGCGCCCTCTCTATCTTTTGTTTTCCTCTATTTCTAATCATATTTAACAAGCCATGCCTGTTTTTAGGCATTCTCCTATTTTTAGAAAAACTAATCCCTACTTTTATTCAACACTTAGAACATGTGGCTCAGTCTCCTCGCAGGGAGCTGTTTGATAGCTATCCGTTCCATATCTATCTCTAATTTTGACAACAAGGCTGTCTACCTAGATAAATGAAGTATAGATTTGTTTAATCTATTATTCACTCTAACCCCTAATGTTGTTCTAGATCACAACATGTGACCGCTCCA
>ML788045.1:39565-60865 GCA_009831015.1 Picea engelmannii
ATTCAGTTTCTCCTCCACTTTCAAAGCACATTGATATGCTTCTTCAACTGATTGAGGTGAAAACAAATTCATCTCATCTTGAATGTCAAATTTAAGACCATTCATGTATCTGGCTACTTTCTCAGAAGTATCCTCTGTGTATCTAGCTCTAATATTCACTTTGTAAAATTTCTCTGTATATTCTCTGAAAGTAAGAAATCTTTGTCTCAAATTCTGCATCTGTCTATACAAGGCTAATTGGTAATCTTTAGGTAAGAATTTCTCCTTCAATTTTGCAATCATTCTATTCCAATTTCTAATTGGTTGTTTTTGTAATCTTCTTCTTTCTGCTTGTACACCATCCCACCAAAGTAAAGCATGTCCTTTGAGTCTAGTCACTGCAAAATTTACCTTTTCATCCTCAGGTACTTCAGCAAAATCAAAATGCTTATCCATGGAATTTATCCAATCAACTAATTCCTCAGGATTTAATCCTCCATCATATGCATTTACTTCTAGTCTTGGTTTTGAGCTAGCCCCAATGACTGCCCTTAATAACTTCAATCCAATATTCTCATCTATTATTTCTTCAGTTTTAGGTTCATCTTCCTGTTCATTTTCACTAACATCACCTGCTACAGGATCTCTTCTTCCAGCTTCTCTCATGGTTGTCATCTCTTCTCTGAGACTTCTCAATTCTTCCAATACTTCTACATTGGCTATAGGTCTACCTCCTTGACCTCTTCTACCTCGTCCTACTCTGAAAACCATGTCTGAGGGTAATAAGTCTGTTTTTAAATTATCACTGTTCATACTTTCTTTTGCCTCGATTAATGGTAAAGGTGAAAAATAAATTTTCGCTTTCATATACAATGTTATAATTTCTCAGATCTCAGCTCTGATACCACTTGATGCAACTAGTGTTAGTGAAATCTATTTGAAAGAGCTAAATTTAGTTATCTATCGCTTCCATTGGCAATTCGGTTCTTTTGACAAGACTCCTATCGAATTGGTGGATTAAGCACTTTTTTATTTTATCTAGCACCCAACGGAAATAATGCAAAGCACCTTACAACCACATGACATGACCATAACTCAACGGAAAACACTCTTGACACCTTTTCGTACTTACCATAACATTTCCGCTTCCATACACCAGTTGACACGTAACCCTTAGCGGAGATCACAAAAGTGCATCGAAGTTTGAACCGCTGCCTTCTGCTGTGATCTGGACCGTCGATTCTTTACTATTAGACTCCGCTCAGATCTCGATCGTCCGTCTTCTGGATGATTTGCACCGTAAATCCTTGATCTCTTCGAGTTCCGCTTTGCTTTCCACCATTAATCCCAATACTTACAGAACGAAAATATCAGCTTATTATAGTATTATTTCAATGACATATCATATGTATTCCATCAACGAGAACAAAGATATCATAATCATATGCAGATGAATAGGATTTCTCACATATAAGAATGTTGCACAATAGAAAGAAACTTTATTAATGAATTCTCCTCATTTTGTTTCTCTCTTTCTCTCCTCTGCAACTCTCCTGCACACTCCTCTGCGCCCTCTCTATCTTTTGTTTTCCTCTATTTCTAATCATATTTAACAAACCATGCTTGTTTTTAGGCATTCTCCTATTTTTAGAAAAACTAATCCCTACTTTTATTCAACACTTAGAACAGGTGGCTCAGTCTCCTCGCAGGGAGCTATTTGATAGCTATCCGTTCCATATCTATCTCTAATTTTGACAACAAGGCTGTCTACCTAGATAAATGAAGTATAGATTTGTTTAATCTATTATTCACTCTAACCCCTAATGTTGTTCTAGATCACAACATGTGACCGCTCCACCATGAAGTCGAACTAATGCTCCTGCATCAATCAATGAGTACCTGCAATAAACCTTACAAAATAATAAGTTGCCAATCATTGAAATGTACTGCCTCTGATCTGTAGACTTCATTGAACTGTACTGCCTCTTCCATTCTGAACCTCTTTAGCATTTCTCTGATATACTTTGTTTGAAAAATAAAAATGCCTTGGTTTCTTTGAAATATATGAAAACCTAAAAAGAAGGATAGTTCTCCAATTAATGACATTTCAAATTCATTATGCATATCCTTTGCAAATTTTTGGCTCAACCTGTCATCATCACTTCCAAAAATAATATCATCAACATAAATTTCAATTAATAAAATACTATCTTGAGTTACCTTGATGTAGAGGTTGTTGTCTGCATTTCCTTTTCTGAACCCTTGCTTCCATAGATATATATCCAGTCTAGAATACCATGCTCTGAGGGTCTATTTTAGACCATACAAGGCCTTCTTCAACTCGAACACATAATCTTCATTCTCTGACAACTGAAATCCTTCCAATTGATCAATGTAGACTTCTTCTTCAAGTTCACCATTCAGAAAGGTTGATTTCATGTCCATCTGATACACTTTAATATTATTGGAGCATGCATAAGCTAGGATCAATTTGATTGCTTCCATTCTATCAACCGGGGAAAACATCCCTTCAAATTTGATACCTTCAACCTGTGCATATCCTTTACATACAAATCTATCTTTTTTCTTGGTAACATGTCCATATTCATTAAATTTATTTTTGAAGACCCACTTTGTTCTGATCACATTCGTGTATCATGGTATTGGAACCAATTCCCAAGTGTCATTCTTCTATATCTGATCCAACTCTTCATCCATGGCCTTCATCTAGAATTCATCCTTGTTGGTTGCTTCAAAATTGTTTGGTTCAATCAAGGATAAGAGTGCTAGGTGCAGTTGTTCTAGTGAATGAATTCTTCTTCTAGTCTCAACTCCTACATCTTTGTTCCTGATAATCTGATCCAAGGGATGATTCTTATGTATTCGTTTTCTAGGTGTCTTTGGAGGTACTTGTTGTTCTATCTCTTCTACTTCTATCTGATCTTATTCATCTTCCCCTTCTGCTACCTCTTCATCCTTTTCTTCTTCTTCGTAAACCTATTCCACTGACTCGTTTTCTTCTTCCTTTATTTTATGTCCACCTGTCTCATCAACCGTTACATTGATGCTTTCCACAACTTTGTTCAGCCTTAGATTGAAACATTTTTATGATTTCCTTATACTCGAGTACCCAACAAGTATGCCTTTGTCCACACGAGAATCAAACTTTCCCATTCCGCCATCTTCTCTTTTGATGTAGCATTTGCTTCCAAAAACTCTGAAGTTCTTCACATTCACCGATCTTCCTTTCCATAGCTCGTAGGGAGTTTTATCACTGTTGTTTCTGAGCATTATTCTTTTTTAATATGAACAAATGTATGCACTGCATGTGTCCAAAAGACATCTGCCAAATTAGAATCCATTAACATTGTTCGAGCCATTTCCTGTAGTGTCATGTTCTTCCTTTAGACAACTCCATTATGTTGAGGTGTCCTAGCAATAGATAATTTCCTTTTTATTCCATGATTGCTGCAGAAATCCATAAATTCCTTTGAAGTAAACTCTCCTCCATTATCAGATCTCAAACATTTGATTTTTCAATCCATTTCATTTTCAACCATTTCCTTGTATACCTTGAAGTTTTCAAATGCTTATGATTTCTTCCTAAGAAAACAAACTACAGTCATCCTTGTATAATCATCAACCAATAACATAAAATATTACTCACCTTTTAAAACATTTGTTCTAGTTGGTCCAACTAGATCAATATGCACAATTTACAGTGGTCTTGTTGTGGATTATTCCTTTGATTTGAACCTAGCCTTTGTTTTCTTTCCTTTTTGACAATGCTTTCATAATGTGTTGGTTGGCTTCGTGATCTGGGGCATTTCTCTGACTGCTTCCTTTTTGTTGATTTCGATGAGGTTATCGAAGTTTATGTGACCCATTCTTCTGTGCCATAGCCAAGCTTCATATTCCTTTCCTAGACAACACTTTTCATTTCCGATTTCACTTAATACATATATATTTCTTGAAGTTCTTACAACTGTTGCAACGAATTTTCCTGAACCTTCTTTTCTTATCTCACACTTCTGTGAATCGAACATAATTTTGTGACCATGGTCACACATTTGAATTACACTTAAAAGATTATGTTTCATATCTTCCACTAGTAGAACATTTTCTTCCTTGGTATCCTTGTTTCAAATTCTAACTGTGCCCTTTCCAATTATTCTAGTTGAGTCGTTGTTTCCAAAGGAGACCGATCCATCTCTTTCCTTTCTCAATGTTAGAAACTTGTCCTCATCACCTGTCATGTGATTTGAGAATCCATTGTCAACATACCAACCATGTTTATTGAGTTTATCTTGTAGAGCGAGTGTGCATTCTTCATTGTTATATTGATTATGCTTTCTTATCCATATTCTCTGTCGAGGTTCTTGTCTGTGACTGTTGTTAATCTATTGTGATTCTCTAGGAGGGACTGTCATTCTACAATATTTCACCATGTGTCCAAAGTCATTGCACTTGTATCATTCCACTTCAGTGCTCAAGGATTCAAACCCATTGTAGCTTCTTCTCTTTGTTTCACTAGGTCTTATTGGATAACCATTTTCTTCATGACTTTCAAAGTTGTTTTTGTTTATGATATTTTCTCTGCAATTTACAACTTTATGTCAAATTATTACATGCATAACATAAACCAAAAAAGATAGTTTGATACCCGGGAGTTGAAGATCTTATGAAAAGAGTTACTCTTTTAAATCCTTGTTCTTCTTGAGGCATGTTTGCTTTTGACTGTCACTGACTATGAAATATGAAACTTCTAGGTGGAGGAGTGTCCCTGTGATCTTTCTTGTAAAACTTCTTGTCTCCTCTGACTGTCTCTGCATAGCTTCTTGGATGTGTTTCTTGATCTGTTACTTTGGATATTGATCCATTTTTTGTCTAATTGTATCCAAGTATGGACTTGTCATGATTTGGTATTTGACTATTAATAATGTTATCCAAAACTTTAGAACTATTCTGCATGTTTTTCTTTTGAAGATATATTCTCAATGTGACAATCTCTACTTCCAAATTTCCAATTATCTTGTCTCTTTCTTCTAACCATTCCTTGAGTGATTCTTCAATTATTTTGTCTTCTTCAACTTGAACTTTTAACTTAATGATCATTTTCTCTAGTTCTTCATAGTTGGAATTGTTTGTTTCCTCTTTTCTTTTTAGTTCCGCCTGTAGTGACTTGTTTTCCTTATTTTCACTTTTTATAACTTCTATAGCACTCAACAATTATTCTATGTAGTCAACTTCTTCATATTCCTCTTTGGTGCCTTCTTTATCAGAGTCTTCTATTGCCATGAATATAACTCTTTCCGTCTCACTTTCATTGACTTCATCTTCATTTGATGAGGAGTTGTCTTATTTGGTGCAGAAACTTTTCTAGAAGACTTTTTTTCTTTTTTCTTTTGCCTTTGTATACTTGTTTTATGTTTGAATCATCTTCCTCATTTATTTTCTTTTTCTTATGAGGAAATTTGTTAGCAAAATGACCAATACCATCACAATTAAAACAAATCAATGGAAGCTTACCTCTATATCTATTGTCGGTTCCCTTTTTCAGTCTTCTAACGAAGTTTGCTACTTCTTCATCGTCTTCTAAGATGTCACTACTGATGTTATATTATTTTTCCTTTTTATTTCCATTTTTATTTGACTTCTTGGATGCTTTGAATGTTGCTTCTTTTGCAACTATATTCTCATGTTCGGTTCTCATTTCATAGGCTGTGAATGTTCCATGTAGTTCATCCATGCTTATAGAATCCATATTTGTTCTTTATTCTAGTGTTGAGACATTAGGATCAAATATCATTGGAAGAGATCTTAGTACCTTTTGAACAATAATATTTTCATCCACTTCTTCTCCCAATCCTCTGATTGCATTCACTGTTTCATCAAATCGGAAGAAGTAAGCTGCAATATTCTCATCTTCCTTCATCTTCAACTGTTCAAATTGACCTTTGTAAGTTTGAAGCTTGGCTTCCTTGACTTTTTCATCTCCTTCATAAACATTCTGAAGTTTGTGCCAAGTCTCCTTTATGGAGCTGCAATGCATAACTTTTCCATATACCAAATCACCAAGACCATTCAGAAGAGCATTTTTGGCCTTTGCATTATTTAGACTGAGTTTCCTTCCATTTTCATTTGTTGGAGGAACAACAGGTTCTTTATATCCATCTACAACTGATTGCAAAACCTCAAATCCACGTGCTTGTACATATGTTTTCATCCTTCTACTCCAAGATGCACAGTTACGTCCATCAAATTGTGGTATTCCATTTTTGTACATACTATTTCTCTCCATGATCTACCTTCAAGTGGTTAAACTGATTTCTAAAGGAACTTTCTCTGATACCAATTGTTGGATTACTGAGAGCGGGGGGTGAATCAGTGAAATAGGTTTTTAATCCTTTTAACCACATTATGTAAGTGTTATTTATCTTTATGATCAATATAACATTATCATTCAATAAGTGCAGAGTAAATAAACCATGAAAAATGAACAATCATACACATACATAGTACGTCGATATTTTTACATGGAAAACCAATGTGGGAGAAAACCATTGAAAGATTTTTATTATATGTCTTTAAGAATTAAATTTAATTGGAAGCACCAACTTCCTTTGTTCTCCAGCTGCAACTGGAAGGAGGCTTCGACCCCCTATATTTTCAAGCTACAACATGAGGGAATCTCCAACTCCCCAATTCTCTAGCTACAACAAGAAGGAGGCTACAACCCCCAATGTTCTCTGGCTACAAACGAAAGGTGGCTACAACCACCTATCCTTGCATCGTCCTGCCACCCTGAAGTATAAGTGAAATGATGAAACCACTTCCACACTGTCACTATGAGATATAACACTGTAAATCTGTACCAATCTGTGCCAACAACCTGTAACTAACCTGTACCAATAGCCTCTAATCAATCCTATACCAGAAGTCAACATGTACCAAAAAATACCAACAAGTATGCGACCTATAAATGCTGCAGCTCTCATATGTACATGCCTTGTCTATACTGTAGCTTGTGTATGTACGTGGTCTGTCTATATTGCAACATGTTTATGTATGCGATTTGTCTATACTGCATCCTGCATACACCTTAAAAAAGATAGGGTTTTCATTCTTTTTGAATTTCATACACTTTGCTTCCTCTGTCAAATCAACCCGCAACCTGTCATTGTGTCTTATCTGTAGTTATGCCCTGTGCATACATAATCTTATACATCTCCTAACCAAGTGCATCTATGTCTCTCTAGTCATGTGCGATACGTGTGTGTACAATCATGAACAAGTGTAATAATCCTCACATGGACTATACACCAAACCCTTACTGATATGTATCCTCACACCATACAAACAACTTCACAACCAATTCATAGCAAAAACCCTCAATCATGTACTAAGAAATGCAAACTATGTCTCAACACTTAAACCAACAAGATGAACCAATGAATAATACCAACATACTAGTGTTGTATTTATGTAGATCTAGCTCATACCATAAGTTCCATACAAACAACATCATCTCTAAGAAAAACCTCAAACTCCCATAACCATATCTCATGTAGACAACAATATCCAACTAAACATAAGAATATGGCATACCTTTTGAATATGTAGATAGATTTGTTGTACGTTATCACTGTAGACCTTCCTAGAAGATTGATTTTAGACCCTGAGAACCTGGCACCCTCAACAACTCAATATTTCAAAGATTTTCCCACATGTACATGCCCTATTATATTGGCAGCCCACCTATGTACTTTCCCTTCTCCAATGCATCCCACGCACACCTAAAAAACTAGGGTTTTTTCAATATTTATGCAATTTCGAAACTTTCACCGTCAACCCTTTGTGCTACCTCAAACTAGCATAACTTCATATGTGTCAATGAGTGCCTGCAACAAACCTTTAAAAATAATAGATATTCAATGTGCTCAATAGGTGCTAATAGGAGAGCCTTTCTCTCTTATTTATACTCCCATGTAGCTTTCTTAAGGGGTTACCTTCTAACCATCTTAACCCAACTTCCTTCGTTTTAGAGCTAACCCACTTCTAACCACTTTTCCACTTATAACCATTTTATCCATAAATAGTAAACTCTCCACTTCTAGTTACAACTAATTTATTTTTAATTATTTTCTTATTGCAACAACTTAACCCATGATTAACTCCTAGTTTAACCCAGTTGACTAGTAGACTTCTTCTAGGAGCTTCTAGAATAATTTAACTTCTTTGTCTTTCTAGATAACTCATGAGGGTTCTCCAACTTCACAAGGCCATAACTCTCTAAACGTGAATTGTTACATGACGTTCCACATATCAACAAAAATGGCATGACATGTACTATCCATCTAGAATAGTCTTACCTATTAATATACTAATATTCATACCATTATACATCAAACAATATTAAGTAACTTAACCATATTGTTTAATTTACCAGAATTTTCTATTGGACTTGCTTCAAAGGTTGACATCAATGAAAACCAACCCAATTAATCAACATGGATGAACTTTATGGAACCAATTTTTTCACCAAACTTTACCTTCATTTTGGATACCACCAAATAAGGATGAAAGAGGAAAACATCCTGAAGATATCCTTCTACACACATGAGGGTCATTATGAATTTTTAGTGATTCCCATTGGCCTTTGCAACACTCTATCCACCTTTTGAAGCCTCATTAAAAACAAATTCGACCATTTATATGTAGTTTTTTTAAGGTATTCTTTGATGGTATATTTATATACAACAAAAATTAGGATTCCCACATAGAGCATGTTGATAGAGCCTTGCAATTCCTATAGGACCACCAACTATTCCTGAAACACTTCAAATGTTATTTTGGGGCTTCAGAAGTTGAATACTTGGGTAACATTTTTAGTTAGGAGGGAGTATGAGTAGATCCCAATAAAGTTGTGGCTATACAAGGTAGGCCCTAGCCCAAGATGTTGAAGAGATTGCATGGGTTGTTTGGACTTACCGGCTACTAGGTTGTTTGGACTTACCGGCTACTACAGGAAGTTTGTGAAAAATTATGGAAAAAAACATTCTCCCTTAACTACTTATCAAATTTAAAGGATTCCATGTACGATACTCCAATATTAGTAGTTTTAGATTTTACTAAGATTTTTGTCCTCAAATGTGATTCCTTGGGAAAAGGTCTTGGAGCGGTTTTGATGTAGGAATGGTGCCCCTTGGAACTCACCAATGAGAAATTGTGTGACCATAATTTGGGTAAATCCATATATGACAAAAAGATTATGGCCATCCTTCATGTAGTGGACACTTGGTACCCATATCTTATAGGGAAGTGTTTTAAGATCAAGACTGACCATCATAGTCTAAAGTATTTTCTAGAACAAAGGTTATAATCACCAAAGTAGCATAAGTGGGTGACCAAGATGCTAGGGTATGATTATGATATTATCTATAATAAGGGTAAAGAAAATGTGGTGGCTAATTGATCCAAAATGGATCATTAATTTTTCATCTATTTTGGTAACTTTTGGATGGAAAAATTGGATTTGTTGACTTGTAGGGCCCATTTCAGGGGTAGGTCCTACTTTGGATACTTGGGGCACACAACCTTTTGGATCCTATTTAAGGTCTTAAAAAATCATTTTTGGGGTCAAATATTTGCAAACATATCTCCCAAGATCTTAATATTATTCTACAATTTGAGAGCTTTCCAACGACACAAAAATCACCTCAATTAGAGTTTGTATGTGGAAATTATGCCTCCTGCAAGTTGACCTATCTTGTTGACCACCATGGTACCAAGTGGATGTCATGCTAGCTTCCATTACTCACATATGTGGAGGTAGTCATATGTGGAATTTCAAGATTATTTTAGAGGGGCCAAAACCCTAACAATAATTGGGGGTTGAGGCATGAAAAAACCCTAACTCTAACCCTACACAACTATTAGGATATGTTAAATATTGGGCCACTAGGATAGGTAGGGGTTTCATTCTTATTGTATTGACTATTATTGGGTTAATCCATGAATATGTATCTCACCTTTTAGTAAAATGTGGCATGGAAATTTGACATTTACATGTTTTTCAAATTGAATCCTTCCAAACTCGTATATTTCAGTTCTAAGACTTTTGCAATCACTGGTATTTTGGTGATGTTATTTCGGATACATCGCAATGGTTTACAAATCAACGTTTCGGACCAGACAAAGGTGGTCCATCATTAGGAAGAAAATGTGATCCATAGGAGTATATTAATATGAATGAAGTTTTTAATGTTTTTTAGAGCCAACCCATGAGAATAAATTAGCGATGAAAAACCTAAGGGTTTTTTAGGGGTATTAAGAAAAGAAAGAAAACATGTTTAAATTATAATAATAATTTAATGAGAAATGTTTTAAGGATTAAATTATAATAATAATTTAATGAGAAAACTTTTAAGGAAAAAATTAAAGGGGGAATTTATAATATATATTTTTGTGGGTTCTATATAAATAAATTTTATGCTTAAAATTAGTTTTAATGTTAGATAGATTAAAATAAATAATATTGAAATGTAATGTAGGAGTTATAGTTTATATATAAATTACGTAAATAAGTTAATAAACTGTTGCACTGGATCAAAAGAACATCACCAAACTCATATACTTGTTGTGAATTTTGACATGTAGTGTAAAACAATTTGTAGGGAATTGTGTTGTATTTCTAAGTTTTTCTTTTTCTTTTTTAAAATACTAATGTCACTTTATGTGTCAAATATACATTTAATGAAATGCCTTTCCTTGAAAATTTCCAAAAAATTAACAAGTGACTTTTATTCTCATCACTTACTTCAATATTCAATGTATAGTTTAATTTTTTTTTTATACAAGCATGATCTAAATAGAATGTTGTAGTGCCTCCTTATTGTTTTTTGTTTTTTATTTGTGGGGGAGGGGAGTTTGTATTTTTTTTTAATATTTTTTGAAGCCCAAAAATTAATATTTAATGTCATTTTATACATCTTTTTGTTCGCAACAAATTCTTTTCTCCTATAGTCAGTTCCCGCTAGCTCAACCAGTTAAGGTGTGGGTTTTGTTTGCTAGGTGACTCGAGTTCAATACCCTTATGACGTGTTTAGTCGGGAGGAGACACCCAAAAAATACAACCGTTTTAAGGGTTGGTGCGGCCCAGGACGGGTGCGAACCCCAGGTGATTTTGATGGCTTATATGCCCTTAGGTTATGGTTTCTTAGCCAACGGTTGAAATGTTGGTCCCACAAATGATGGGCATTTCTAACAAAAAAAAAACAAATTATTTTCTCCTATTTACATAAAATGAAAAACTAGAAACATCCTTTTGAAGAGGAAATGTCGATAGAGTGCACACATATTTTTTATAATTTTTTGGTTGCATATTTTTTAATGTATGTATTTTTCTATGGGAACCTTCACTACTTGGGAGAAAAAAAAGTTTTATTAGTCTTAGAAAAAAATAAAAAAATATAGTATGAAATTGAAAATGAGAAAATTTTGTGTTATTGGATAGAGGAGGCATCAAGTTTTCCACTTCCATTTAAGAGATGAAGTGGTTTCACTTCCCAAAAGATGTAGCTCCATGAAAACCTATAGAAATGGGAAAATATTCTAGACTTTCAAGCCCTCAATTGAGGGATTTAAAATAGCTCAATGGAGGCGTTTTAAAATCCTCAATTGAGGTATTTTTGACACAAATAGTTCATCTTTGGTTTAAAACGCTTAATCGAGGTCTTACCTCAAATGAGGTTTTAATCCCTCAATAGAGGTTTGAAACCTTGATCGAGGGATTAAAATCTTGATCACTTAAAACTTGATCAAGGGTGTGTATAGGCTATTTTTGTGTTCTCCACTTGCCAAAAAGTGTGACTGAGATTCATGGATACACCATGTTCCATAGGAGAGAAGAGCATGAAGAGTGGGATATTGAGGGAGATAAGAGGAATAAGGAGATCATGTAGTAGTGATGTTTTCCCTAACATCCATGGCATCTCCATAGTGAGTGCCCCTTTATTTGTACTTGCATCATAATTGATAAGAAAAGAGAAAATCATAGGCTTCACCTTCTAGTTGGGTTTTTATTGTATCGGTTTTTCCCAACGTACATCAAGTGTGTTCATTGTGTGGATGGTGTGTCATTGCTTGTCTCTTTCATTTCATTTTTCAATTTATTTTCAACAATTTGTTTGTTAGAGTTATGAATATTAATTCTACAATTTTCAGTATAATAATCCATCACAGAACGACTGTATAAAATTATAATATCTATTGTGATGAACTGTTCCAATGGAATATCCACAACAATGTATAGATCAATGATGCTTTATTCAGACAATTTGAGGAGGATGGATTCTTCTTTGCCTTATCTTTACCCATTCTAGGTTGTCTCAAGGAAACCCGTCAAGTATGGATATCATATGAGACTATAGTTTAGCTCATCGCTCATCCAAAGGATTTAGGCAGATCCAAACCCTCCAAAATAATATACATGGAAGAAAGATACATTAAGGTATAAAGGGTTTATTTATCTAGTAAATAATTCTACCTTAAAACAAAGAGTCTTAGAGGAATTGCATTTGTCACCTACAATGGGTCACTCTATCTTTCATAAAACCTATGACAGAGATAAGCACTTGCTCTTTTGGGAGGGAATGAAAATAGGAATCCATGATTTCATAGCAACCTGTGACACTTGCCAAAGAAACAAGGTTGAGACAGTGAATACACCAAGGGCATCACAACTGCTACAGATACAAACACATATATGGAATAACATTTCTATGGATTTTATAGTGAGACTCCAAAGAGCAGGTAAAAAATATATTATCATGGTGGTAGTTGACATATTTCCAAATATGCTCATTTTTGTGCCTTATTACACCCATTTACCCCGTTTTTAGCTTCCCGGGTATTCATGGATAAGCATTTTAAGTTACATGGCATGCCTACTTCCATTATCTCAGATCAGGACCCTACCTTCACTAGAAAATTTTGGCAAGAGTTGTTTAAACTTCAGGGTACCTAGATGAACATGAGCACTACATATCATCCCCAAATAGATGGTCAAAATAAAATGGCCAACAAGTTCTTAGAACCTATTTGCAACTCTTTTCTTAAGAAAAAACACACCAATTGGCAAAAGGACTTCCCCTTGCAGAATGGTGGTGCAATACTGATTATCATGGAGATACCAAAATGACACCATATGAAGTTGTCTATGGACAAAACCCCTTGTTAGTATCTTCCTATTTACCGAGAACCTTGAAGGATTAGGTAATAGATAACACCCTTCACACCAAAGAACCCATTATCCACACACTTAAGGACAATTTGGCTATGACTCAGAATAGAATGAAACAACAAGTAGATCATCATTTCTCTAAACATTCTTTTGTAGAAGGGGATCTAGTGTTTATTCACCTTCAAACCTATAAACAAACATCACTCAAAGACAAAACACCCCAATAATTAGCACCAAATTGCTAGAGACCCTATCATATCATCCAACACAATGGACTAGTGGACTAAAGATGAGTCTTCTACCCACTCCAATATTTATCTAGTGTTTCATGTGTCTTGTTTGAAGAAGGTTGTAGGATCAAAGACAAGGTGAAAACCAACTTACTAGAACCTTATGAGGAGGGCTCCATTTGGCTCCAACCAAAATTAGTATTGGATACTAGAGAGAATCGACTGTGTCAATGTGTGGTTTGTGAAATACTTATCTAGTGGAAAGGTATGCAACTCAAATATGCCACATGGGAACCAATAATGATTCTACAACAATTTTCTCATCTTCATACTTGAGGGAAATGTTGTTTGTGAAGGGGGGTGGCATGTTAGATTCCTAACCTATCCTCCCTACTTTATGATACCTAGGAGTTAGTCAATTGTTGTATGCAACCATGCTCTTTGAATAAGTCCCATTAGATAGTAGTGGATAGTTATTTAATTTAAATGGGTCCACTTTATAAGGCCTATTAGGAAATGAGGAAAAATTCCACACTAAACCTAGCAGAAGAGAGGAAGAAATATTTAATCAAGAAAGTAAATGACACAACAAACACATAGTATAAAGAGATTTTACCCTGGAAAACTAAATTGGTAAAACCAACATTCCTTGAGTGTTCTTCTTTTTTGTTGTCTTATTCATTTAGAATAAATATTACTTGTCTAACCTTGGTCCACACCTAAGACACAATCGACACCATACCCTCTTCCTTTACACAAGAACAACCTTGTAGCCAGTTTGACTTACATCTACATGACCAACAACCTCTATGATTATTGATTCTTGATGATTAGCTATTCATCATCTAAATATGATATTTTGTAGAATTACAATACGCCTTCTTTATAAGATTTATAGTAGGAAAAACCCTAAATAAAAGGTGCCCAAAAATGGTTATAGATCCATGCATATCATTGGCTAAAAATCCCATGAATCTTGGGATTCTGTTATAATCGAATACCAAGTCGGATTACCAGTTGACTAACAATCGACCTTTGTTCGGTCATCAGTTGGTTGCCACACACCTTCTTGTCGACCTCTTTTCGGTTGACCTCTTCTACTTTACTCAGTCGAGCCACCTCGACCTTTGACTTTGTCTTTACCTGGTCGAACCACCTCGATCTTCGACTTCGACTGTCAATCGCTTTGACTTCAGATTTACTCGGTAAAACCACCTCAACCTTCGACTTCGACTGTTAGTTGATCCACCTTGACTAGAATTTCACTGCAAAGAATATAACAACCCAAAATTATCCCACTTATTGTTTTCTTTGTTGAAACCGAGAGACATCTAAGCTCTCGTTCACATACCTAGGGAAGAAATTCCCATTGCCTCTCTACACCAAGAGAAATTCACAACACTCACAGACTTGGTCAAAGAGTCTGCTATGTTTTCCAACATGTCTACTTTCTCCAGTAGAACCTTGTTTCTTTCCACCATGTCTCATAGGAAATGGTATTGTACATGAATGTGCTTAGTATTAGAATGATAAGTTGGATTATTTTCCGGAAATATTGCACTTTGAATATCGCAACTTATATTCATATCTATCTTCTTAAGCCCGATTCCTGAACACAACCTTTGCAACCATACTTCTTCTTTTCTTCCATGAGTGGCTACCATGTATTCAACTTTTGTTGTTGACAAGGCTATGAATGCATGTCTCTTACTCATCCAACTTGTTTCTCCACTGAACATATTGAACATATATCCATTGATCGACCTTCGTCGATCCAGATCTCCAGCCTAGTCTACATCGACAAAGCCATGTACATTTAATTCGTTGTCGCCTCTAGGTTTTCCTTGGTAGCATATAGCATAATCTTTTGTGCCACACAAATACTTGAATACTCTCTTGACAACTATCCAATTTTCCTTCCCAGGTGTCTACATGTATCTGCTCAACACTCCCACTACATGGGAAATGTCTGGTTGAGTGCAGACCATCACATACATTAGACTACCCAAAACACTTGCACAGGGAACACGTGTCATGTCCTTTATTTCCTCATGTTCTTGGGTATGTGTTATATTATTTTCATGTGTGTGTGTGGGCACGTCAGATTCGACAACTATGTCTGACTATCCCAACTTCCTTCACCCTTTGTGTCGTGTGCGCCAGGTGATTTTTTTGGGGGGTCTCGGCGGGGGCCAGGTTTTCCCCCTGGTTACATGCAGCGTTCAGGGCAGCGCCTCAAAATTTGTTTTTGGGCGGTTTTTGCTATTTTAGCAGATTTTTCTATTTTTAGCGGTTTTCTAAATTAATCCTGGATTAAGGGATTAGGGTTTTGGTAGCTAGATAATACCTAAAATATTGTATATATTATATTGTCAATTGTGAAATTAATACAATGAATATTTGAAAGGTGCGACACCAAGGAAGGTAGGTTTTCTCTCGGTTAAGGGTTTCCAACGTAAATCTTTGTGTACTGTGTGTATGAGCCATTGATTAATTTATGTTTTGCTTAAGAATCCATATGCATTACTTTAATTCACAAGTTTAAAACTTACATGTGGTATCAGAGCTCATTTTTGGCTTCAGAGGGATGCCTTTGTTACTGAGGGTTTGGCTCGGTCTTGATAGATCAATTTTATCTTGGGTCTATGATAAACATGGGTTCAGTGGGAGCTTTTTCAATGGTGATTTGAGTGTATAAATAGGAATGAAGAGATCTTCTAGAATCGAGATTGAGAATTTCAATGGTAAAAACTTTGAGCTATGGAAGCTCAAGATGGAGGACCTTCTTGTAGACAAAGAACAATGGATCATTGTGGATCATGGTACAAATCCTACTAGTACGTAGTCTACTGGCACACAGTCTACTGGTACACAATATTTTGGTACACAAACTACTAGTACACAACCTACTGGTATGTCAAAGGAAGATTGGGAGAAGTTGGATAGAAGAAAAAGGGGTACTATTCGATTCTTCCTGGTAGATTCAATGTTGTTGAATGTTTCAGGAGAATCTATAGCCAAGGAACTATGGGATAAGTTAGGGAATTTGTATCAATCAAAGTTCCTGGTAAGAAATTTGTTTCTTTGAAAGAAGTTGTATCATCTTAGGATGGAAGATGGAGATTCTGTGACAAAACATCTAAACTCCTTCAACACTATGGTAAGTCAACTTGTCTCTGTTAATATTATGATTTTAGAAGAAGATAAGTGTATTACTTTGTTATTTTCTTTTCCAGACTCTTGGGATAATATGGTTGTAGCAATTGGTAGTGCCACTCAATCTACATTGAAGTATGAGGATGTAGTTGCATCCTTGTTATCTAAAGAGATTAGGTGGAAAAGCATGGATGGTCAGAGAAAAAATGATTTATTTGTAAGAGGCGGTACCCAAGACAAGAATCATGGTAAGTCTTTCGCGGTGGGGGGTGATATAAATCTAAAGGTATATCTAAGTCTCCAGGAAAATATTTGATGAAATGATGGAAGTGGGGTAAAGTAGGGAATTATAAGAAAGATTGCAATTATAAGAAGGATGATAAACCAAAGGGATCTGATAATGCCTCTTCCACAGAGGAGAAAACCTCCACTGAAGAAGGAGGTGATGTTTACCTGGCATCTATAGGTACACATGCATACCGTGGTGTATGGTTGATTGAATCAGGTGTGTCAAATCATATGAATCCTCACAGGGAGTGGTTCTGTGAATATGAAAAATACAATGGTGGTGATGTATTCCTAGGAGATGACTCGACAACCAAAATCATGGGACGTGGAAGGGTTAAGTTGTTGCTAAACTATAGAAGGATTAGAACTCTCCCCAGGGTTCTGCACATTCCAAAAATAGCCAGGAACCTAATATCTATAAGTAAGTTGGATGATGCAGGTGTGGATACTGTATTGGGAAATGGCACTTGCAAGACGATACAAGGAGCAATGGTGTTGATGAGGGGAGTTCGGTGTGTAACTTTGTACAAGTTGTTGGGAAGCATTTATACTAATGGGTGTAACATTTCTGCTATTCTTGAGCAGAGAAATAAATAAGACAAGACCAATATTGTCCCTAGAAAGAAGACCATACTGTGGCATCAAAGACTGGGGCATATTGGAGAAAAGAGCATTCGAACACTACACGGTAAAGGTATGGTTGAAGGTATGTCTAATTGCACTCTGGATTTTGATTTCTGTGAACATTGCATATATGGTAAACAAAATCGAGTAAGATTCCCATCTGGTGCTACAAGAGCAAAGGGGAACTTAGATTTGATACACAGCGATGTGTTTGGACTTGTGCATGTTCCATCACTAGGTAAATCTGTGTATTATGTTTCATTCATAGATGAATTCTCAAGGAACACATGGATTTATTTTCTTAGAAAGATATATGAGGTATTTTATAAATTTAAATATTTTAAGGCTTTGGTAGAAAATCAGACAGAGAAGAAAATAAAGGTATTGAGGACAAACAATGGTAGAGAATTCTGCAGAAATGAATTCGAAGAATTCTATAAGAAGTGTGGTATAGCAAGGAAAAATAATACTCCATACACACCTCAACATAATGGAGTTGTAGAAATGATGAACATGACATTGATGGAAAAATCAAGGAACATGCTTAGTGGTGTCGAGTTAGGACATGAATTCTGGGTAGAGGCAATGGGTAAAGCATGTTACCTAGCCAATCGATTACCCTCATTAGCACTGGATGATAAAACTCCACATGAGGTATGGACTAGTAAGAAACCCTCTCTTGAACATCTCAGAGTGTTTGGTTTTGATGCGTATGTACATGTTCCAAAATAAAATAGGAGTAAGATGGATAATAAAGATGAAAAGTGTATATTTATTGTTTATAAAGATGGTGTGAAAGGTTATAAGATTTGGAACCCAGAAACTAAGAAGATTGTTTATAGTCGGGGTATATTTTTTAGAGAGGTGAAAGATGTTCCCAAATAGGAATTCCTACCAAGGCAAGAAGAACATGAGAAAATAGAGTTTGAGTTGGATGATGCAAAATTTGAATAAACTGAAGAAGATGAAGCAGAAGAAGAAGAACCTCATACCCTAGTATTGAGGAGATCAATGAGGGAAATAAGTCAACTAAAAAGGTATAGTCCACCTGATTTTCGTTCTAATTTTAATTTATCTATTACTAATGATGATCACAGAACTGTTAGGGAAGAAGTGAATTCAGAGGATAGTAAACTATGGAAGAAGGCCATGGTTGAAGAAATGGATTTCTTGGATAAGAATGAGGCATGGGATCTAGTTGAGTTTCAAGATGGAAGAAAATTTGTTCGTAGAAAATGGTTGTTTAAGAAGAAGTTTAATGTAGAAGGAAAAATGGAGAAATACAAAGCTCGGTTAGTAGCAAAAGGTTATTCCTAGGTAGAGGGAATTGACTTTGGTGAGATTTTTTCTCCTGTTGCCAAGTTAATTTCTATTAGATTTATTTTATCTATTGTTGTTGCTTTTGATCTTGAAGTGGAATAGATGGATATGAAGACAACATTCCTACATGGGGATATGGAAGAAGAAATCTTCATAAAGCAGGCATAAGGCTTTGTAGTGAAGGGAAAGAAAGAGTTGGTATGTAAGCTAAATAAGTCACTATATGGTCTGAAGCAATCACCTAGGATGTGGTACCAAAATTTTGACACATGCATCCTTGGATTGGGATTTGTGGGAAGCAAGGTTGATCATTGTGTATATTCCAAGCAGATTGGTAATCACTTCATTTATGTAGTGGTGTATGTTGATGACATGTTGCTGGTACAAAATAACATGGATGTTATCAAGGAGGTGAAATCGCAAGTATCCTCCAAATTTGACATGAAGGATCTCGGTGCTGCTAACTTCATTCTGGGAATGGAGATTAAAAGAGATCGTGAAAACATGAAAATATGGTTGAATCAAAGAAAATATGTTGAGACGATATTGCAGTGGTTTAATATGCATGGAAGTAAACCGATCAACTTTCATATTCCTATAGGTGTAAATTTATCTGCAAATAAGTGTCCCAAGACACAGGAAGAAGAAGAGGACATGTCCCATGTTCCATATGCCAGTGCAGTTGGTAGTTTGATGTATGAAATTGTATGTACTAGACCAGACATTGCACATGCAGTGGGAGTTTTGAGCAGGTATATGTCAAAACCAAGGAAAAATCATTGGAAAATAATAAAGAGGGTATTTAGGTATTTGCGTGGCACTACAAGTTATGGATTGTGCTACCAAGGAAGACTAGGATTGGACAGAGTGTTGGACATACATCATTTTTTTTATGCAGACTGGGATAAAGATATGGATCATAGAATATCTACAAGTGGGTATGTGTTTAACCTATTTGGAGGAGAAATCAATTGGATAAGAAAAAGACAGGATATAGTGGCACTCTCAACTACAAAAGTTGAATACATGGAAGCCACTCTTGCAAGCAAGGAAGCAGTATGGTTACAAAGATTGTGTTCAGGTATTGGGTTGGTACAACAAGCAGTGAGATTAGATTGTGACAATGGAGTGAAATCTTCCTGGAAAAGAACCCTGCTTATCATTCAAAGACAAAGCATATTGATGTTTAGTATCACTTTGTGAGAGACACGGTTGAAGAAAAGAAGCCGTTGTTGGAAAAGGTTGACACTTTGAAGAATGTTGCAGATTCATTGACAAAGTCTGTGAGCATAGAGAAGTTCTCCTGGTGTAGAGTAATAATGGGCATTGCTGCCCTAGATTGTTGACTATGTAATCCTGTGAACCCATGTATGCAAATAAAACAACAAGTGGGAGAATGTTGGGTATGTGTTATATTCTTTGCATGTGTGTTTGTGGGTGCGTCAGATTCGACAACTGTGTTTGACGATCCCAAGTTCCTTCGTCCTTTGTGTCATGTGCGTTGGGTGCTTTTCTGGGGAGGTCCCAGGTGGGGGCCAGGTTCCCCCCTAGTTACATGCATCGTTTAGCTCGAGGTGGTAGCCTAGAGTTGACAACGTTTGGGGCAGTGCCCCAGAAATATTTTTTGGGTGATTTTTGCTATTTTAGTGGATCTTGTTATTTTTAGCGGTTTTCTAGATTAATCCCGGATTAAGGGATTAGGGTTTTGGTAGCTACAAAATACCTAAAATATTGTATATATTGTATTGTGAATGGTGAAATTAATACAATGATGATTTGAAAGGTGCGACACCAAGTAAGGTTGGTTTTCTCCTAATTAAGGGTTTCCAACATAAATCTTTGTGTACTATGTATGAGCCATTGATTAATTTTTGTTTTTCTTAAGAATCTATATGCATTTCTTTAATTCATAGGTTTAAAACTTACACTTGTGTCCTTGGAAATTGTTTAACAGTTATCCTTACTCCCATAAGAATTGGCACCTTCACAGGTTTGCAATCCTGCATGTTGAAACGTCTCAAGATTGTTTCAATATACTTTGTTTGGTTCAACCAGATATTTATAGTTGTTCGATCTCTCTTAATATCCATTTCCATAATGAAGTTCGTTGCACCAAGATCCTTCATGTTGAAAATGGAGGATAACTTCTTCTTCACCTCCTTTATTGTGTTCAAGTTGTTTCCAATCAACAACATGTCGTCGGCATACAATCCTACATATATGAAATTCCCACCTTCTTCTTTGGAATATATGCAATGATCATCTTTGCTTCTCACAAACCCAAAACTAAAGATGTATCTGTCAAAATTTTGGTACCACATCCTTGGTGATTTCTTTAGACCATAAAGGGATCTTTTTAGTTTGCACACCAAATCTTTCTTTCCCTATACTACAAATCCTTCAAGTTGTTTCATGTAGATTTCATCTTCCAGGTCCCCATGTAGGAATGTTATCTTAACA
>ML788045.1:64846-76630 GCA_009831015.1 Picea engelmannii
CCCCTTGTTAGTATCTTCCTATTTACCGAGAACCTTGAAGGATTAGGTAATAGATAACACCCTTCACACCAAAGAACCCATTATCCACACACTTAAGGACAATTTGGCTATGACTCAGAATAGAATGAAACAACAAGTAGATCATCATTTCTCTAAACATTCTTTTGTAGAAGGGGATCTAGTGTTTATTCACCTTCAAACCTATAAACAAACATCACTCAAAGACAAAACACCCCAATAATTAGCACCAAATTGCTAGAGACCCTATCATATCATCCAACACAATGGACTAGTGGACTAAAGATGAGTCTTCTACCCACTCCAATATTTATCTAGTGTTTCATGTGTCTTGTTTGAAGAAGGTTGTAGGATCAAAGACAAGGTGAAAACCAACTTACTAGAACCTTATGAGGAGGGCTCCATTTGGCTCCAACCAAAATTAGTATTGGATACTAGAGAGAATCGACTGTGTCAATGTGTGGTTTGTGAAATACTTATCTAGTGGAAAGGTATGCAACTCAAATATGCCACATGGGAACCAATAATGATTCTACAACAATTTTCTCATCTTCATACTTGAGGGAAATGTTGTTTGTGAAGGGGGGTGGCATGTTAGATTCCTAACCTATCCTCCCTACTTTATGATACCTAGGAGTTAGTCAATTGTTGTATGCAACCATGCTCTTTGAATAAGTCCCATTAGATAGTAGTGGATAGTTATTTAATTTAAATGGGTCCACTTTATAAGGCCTATTAGGAAATGAGGAAAAATTCCACACTAAACCTAGCAGAAGAGAGGAAGAAATATTTAATCAAGAAAGTAAATGACACAACAAACACATAGTATAAAGAGATTTTACCCTGGAAAACTAAATTGGTAAAACCAACATTCCTTGAGTGTTCTTCTTTTTTGTTGTCTTATTCATTTAGAATAAATATTACTTGTCTAACCTTGGTCCACACCTAAGACACAATCGACACCATACCCTCTTCCTTTACACAAGAACAACCTTGTAGCCAGTTTGACTTACATCTACATGACCAACAACCTCTATGATTATTGATTCTTGATGATTAGCTATTCATCATCTAAATATGATATTTTGTAGAATTACAATACGCCTTCTTTATAAGATTTATAGTAGGAAAAACCCTAAATAAAAGGTGCCCAAAAATGGTTATAGATCCATGCATATCATTGGCTAAAAATCCCATGAATCTTGGGATTCTGTTATAATCGAATACCAAGTCGGATTACCAGTTGACTAACAATCGACCTTTGTTCGGTCATCAGTTGGTTGCCACACACCTTCTTGTCGACCTCTTTTCGGTTGACCTCTTCTACTTTACTCAGTCGAGCCACCTCGACCTTTGACTTTGTCTTTACCTGGTCGAACCACCTCGATCTTCGACTTCGACTGTCAATCGCTTTGACTTCAGATTTACTCGGTAAAACCACCTCAACCTTCGACTTCGACTGTTAGTTGATCCACCTTGACTAGAATTTCACTGCAAAGAATATAACAACCCAAAATTATCCCACTTATTGTTTTCTTTGTTGAAACCGAGAGACATCTAAGCTCTCGTTCACATACCTAGGGAAGAAATTCCCATTGCCTCTCTACACCAAGAGAAATTCACAACACTCACAGACTTGGTCAAAGAGTCTGCTATGTTTTCCAACATGTCTACTTTCTCCAGTAGAACCTTGTTTCTTTCCACCATGTCTCATAGGAAATGGTATTGTACATGAATGTGCTTAGTATTAGAATGATAAGTTGGATTATTTTCCGGAAATATTGCACTTTGAATATCGCAACTTATATTCATATCTATCTTCTTAAGCCCGATTCCTGAACACAACCTTTGCAACCATACTTCTTCTTTTCTTCCATGAGTGGCTACCATGTATTCAACTTTTGTTGTTGACAAGGCTATGAATGCATGTCTCTTACTCATCCAACTTGTTTCTCCACTGAACATATTGAACATATATCCATTGATCGACCTTCGTCGATCCAGATCTCCAGCCTAGTCTACATCGACAAAGCCATGTACATTTAATTCGTTGTCGCCTCTAGGTTTTCCTTGGTAGCATATAGCATAATCTTTTGTGCCACACAAATACTTGAATACTCTCTTGACAACTATCCAATTTTCCTTCCCAGGTGTCTACATGTATCTGCTCAACACTCCCACTACATGGGAAATGTCTGGTTGAGTGCAGACCATCACATACATTAGACTACCCAAAACACTTGCACAGGGAACACGTGTCATGTCCTTTATTTCCTCATGTTCTTGGGTATGTGTTATATTATTTTCATGTGTGTGTGTGGGCACGTCAGATTCGACAACTATGTCTGACTATCCCAACTTCCTTCACCCTTTGTGTCGTGTGCGCCAGGTGATTTTTTTGGGGGGTCTCGGCGGGGGCCAGGTTTTCCCCCTGGTTACATGCAGCGTTCAGGGCAGCGCCTCAAAATTTGTTTTTGGGCGGTTTTTGCTATTTTAGCAGATTTTTCTATTTTTAGCGGTTTTCTAAATTAATCCTGGATTAAGGGATTAGGGTTTTGGTAGCTAGATAATACCTAAAATATTGTATATATTATATTGTCAATTGTGAAATTAATACAATGAATATTTGAAAGGTGCGACACCAAGGAAGGTAGGTTTTCTCTCGGTTAAGGGTTTCCAACGTAAATCTTTGTGTACTGTGTGTATGAGCCATTGATTAATTTATGTTTTGCTTAAGAATCCATATGCATTACTTTAATTCACAAGTTTAAAACTTACATGTGGTATCAGAGCTCATTTTTGGCTTCAGAGGGATGCCTTTGTTACTGAGGGTTTGGCTCGGTCTTGATAGATCAATTTTATCTTGGGTCTATGATAAACATGGGTTCAGTGGGAGCTTTTTCAATGGTGATTTGAGTGTATAAATAGGAATGAAGAGATCTTCTAGAATCGAGATTGAGAATTTCAATGGTAAAAACTTTGAGCTATGGAAGCTCAAGATGGAGGACCTTCTTGTAGACAAAGAACAATGGATCATTGTGGATCATGGTACAAATCCTACTAGTACGTAGTCTACTGGCACACAGTCTACTGGTACACAATATTTTGGTACACAAACTACTAGTACACAACCTACTGGTATGTCAAAGGAAGATTGGGAGAAGTTGGATAGAAGAAAAAGGGGTACTATTCGATTCTTCCTGGTAGATTCAATGTTGTTGAATGTTTCAGGAGAATCTATAGCCAAGGAACTATGGGATAAGTTAGGGAATTTGTATCAATCAAAGTTCCTGGTAAGAAATTTGTTTCTTTGAAAGAAGTTGTATCATCTTAGGATGGAAGATGGAGATTCTGTGACAAAACATCTAAACTCCTTCAACACTATGGTAAGTCAACTTGTCTCTGTTAATATTATGATTTTAGAAGAAGATAAGTGTATTACTTTGTTATTTTCTTTTCCAGACTCTTGGGATAATATGGTTGTAGCAATTGGTAGTGCCACTCAATCTACATTGAAGTATGAGGATGTAGTTGCATCCTTGTTATCTAAAGAGATTAGGTGGAAAAGCATGGATGGTCAGAGAAAAAATGATTTATTTGTAAGAGGCGGTACCCAAGACAAGAATCATGGTAAGTCTTTCGCGGTGGGGGGTGATATAAATCTAAAGGTATATCTAAGTCTCCAGGAAAATATTTGATGAAATGATGGAAGTGGGGTAAAGTAGGGAATTATAAGAAAGATTGCAATTATAAGAAGGATGATAAACCAAAGGGATCTGATAATGCCTCTTCCACAGAGGAGAAAACCTCCACTGAAGAAGGAGGTGATGTTTACCTGGCATCTATAGGTACACATGCATACCGTGGTGTATGGTTGATTGAATCAGGTGTGTCAAATCATATGAATCCTCACAGGGAGTGGTTCTGTGAATATGAAAAATACAATGGTGGTGATGTATTCCTAGGAGATGACTCGACAACCAAAATCATGGGACGTGGAAGGGTTAAGTTGTTGCTAAACTATAGAAGGATTAGAACTCTCCCCAGGGTTCTGCACATTCCAAAAATAGCCAGGAACCTAATATCTATAAGTAAGTTGGATGATGCAGGTGTGGATACTGTATTGGGAAATGGCACTTGCAAGACGATACAAGGAGCAATGGTGTTGATGAGGGGAGTTCGGTGTGTAACTTTGTACAAGTTGTTGGGAAGCATTTATACTAATGGGTGTAACATTTCTGCTATTCTTGAGCAGAGAAATAAATAAGACAAGACCAATATTGTCCCTAGAAAGAAGACCATACTGTGGCATCAAAGACTGGGGCATATTGGAGAAAAGAGCATTCGAACACTACACGGTAAAGGTATGGTTGAAGGTATGTCTAATTGCACTCTGGATTTTGATTTCTGTGAACATTGCATATATGGTAAACAAAATCGAGTAAGATTCCCATCTGGTGCTACAAGAGCAAAGGGGAACTTAGATTTGATACACAGCGATGTGTTTGGACTTGTGCATGTTCCATCACTAGGTAAATCTGTGTATTATGTTTCATTCATAGATGAATTCTCAAGGAACACATGGATTTATTTTCTTAGAAAGATATATGAGGTATTTTATAAATTTAAATATTTTAAGGCTTTGGTAGAAAATCAGACAGAGAAGAAAATAAAGGTATTGAGGACAAACAATGGTAGAGAATTCTGCAGAAATGAATTCGAAGAATTCTATAAGAAGTGTGGTATAGCAAGGAAAAATAATACTCCATACACACCTCAACATAATGGAGTTGTAGAAATGATGAACATGACATTGATGGAAAAATCAAGGAACATGCTTAGTGGTGTCGAGTTAGGACATGAATTCTGGGTAGAGGCAATGGGTAAAGCATGTTACCTAGCCAATCGATTACCCTCATTAGCACTGGATGATAAAACTCCACATGAGGTATGGACTAGTAAGAAACCCTCTCTTGAACATCTCAGAGTGTTTGGTTTTGATGCGTATGTACATGTTCCAAAATAAAATAGGAGTAAGATGGATAATAAAGATGAAAAGTGTATATTTATTGTTTATAAAGATGGTGTGAAAGGTTATAAGATTTGGAACCCAGAAACTAAGAAGATTGTTTATAGTCGGGGTATATTTTTTAGAGAGGTGAAAGATGTTCCCAAATAGGAATTCCTACCAAGGCAAGAAGAACATGAGAAAATAGAGTTTGAGTTGGATGATGCAAAATTTGAATAAACTGAAGAAGATGAAGCAGAAGAAGAAGAACCTCATACCCTAGTATTGAGGAGATCAATGAGGGAAATAAGTCAACTAAAAAGGTATAGTCCACCTGATTTTCGTTCTAATTTTAATTTATCTATTACTAATGATGATCACAGAACTGTTAGGGAAGAAGTGAATTCAGAGGATAGTAAACTATGGAAGAAGGCCATGGTTGAAGAAATGGATTTCTTGGATAAGAATGAGGCATGGGATCTAGTTGAGTTTCAAGATGGAAGAAAATTTGTTCGTAGAAAATGGTTGTTTAAGAAGAAGTTTAATGTAGAAGGAAAAATGGAGAAATACAAAGCTCGGTTAGTAGCAAAAGGTTATTCCTAGGTAGAGGGAATTGACTTTGGTGAGATTTTTTCTCCTGTTGCCAAGTTAATTTCTATTAGATTTATTTTATCTATTGTTGTTGCTTTTGATCTTGAAGTGGAATAGATGGATATGAAGACAACATTCCTACATGGGGATATGGAAGAAGAAATCTTCATAAAGCAGGCATAAGGCTTTGTAGTGAAGGGAAAGAAAGAGTTGGTATGTAAGCTAAATAAGTCACTATATGGTCTGAAGCAATCACCTAGGATGTGGTACCAAAATTTTGACACATGCATCCTTGGATTGGGATTTGTGGGAAGCAAGGTTGATCATTGTGTATATTCCAAGCAGATTGGTAATCACTTCATTTATGTAGTGGTGTATGTTGATGACATGTTGCTGGTACAAAATAACATGGATGTTATCAAGGAGGTGAAATCGCAAGTATCCTCCAAATTTGACATGAAGGATCTCGGTGCTGCTAACTTCATTCTGGGAATGGAGATTAAAAGAGATCGTGAAAACATGAAAATATGGTTGAATCAAAGAAAATATGTTGAGACGATATTGCAGTGGTTTAATATGCATGGAAGTAAACCGATCAACTTTCATATTCCTATAGGTGTAAATTTATCTGCAAATAAGTGTCCCAAGACACAGGAAGAAGAAGAGGACATGTCCCATGTTCCATATGCCAGTGCAGTTGGTAGTTTGATGTATGAAATTGTATGTACTAGACCAGACATTGCACATGCAGTGGGAGTTTTGAGCAGGTATATGTCAAAACCAAGGAAAAATCATTGGAAAATAATAAAGAGGGTATTTAGGTATTTGCGTGGCACTACAAGTTATGGATTGTGCTACCAAGGAAGACTAGGATTGGACAGAGTGTTGGACATACATCATTTTTTTTATGCAGACTGGGATAAAGATATGGATCATAGAATATCTACAAGTGGGTATGTGTTTAACCTATTTGGAGGAGAAATCAATTGGATAAGAAAAAGACAGGATATAGTGGCACTCTCAACTACAAAAGTTGAATACATGGAAGCCACTCTTGCAAGCAAGGAAGCAGTATGGTTACAAAGATTGTGTTCAGGTATTGGGTTGGTACAACAAGCAGTGAGATTAGATTGTGACAATGGAGTGAAATCTTCCTGGAAAAGAACCCTGCTTATCATTCAAAGACAAAGCATATTGATGTTTAGTATCACTTTGTGAGAGACACGGTTGAAGAAAAGAAGCCGTTGTTGGAAAAGGTTGACACTTTGAAGAATGTTGCAGATTCATTGACAAAGTCTGTGAGCATAGAGAAGTTCTCCTGGTGTAGAGTAATAATGGGCATTGCTGCCCTAGATTGTTGACTATGTAATCCTGTGAACCCATGTATGCAAATAAAACAACAAGTGGGAGAATGTTGGGTATGTGTTATATTCTTTGCATGTGTGTTTGTGGGTGCGTCAGATTCGACAACTGTGTTTGACGATCCCAAGTTCCTTCGTCCTTTGTGTCATGTGCGTTGGGTGCTTTTCTGGGGAGGTCCCAGGTGGGGGCCAGGTTCCCCCCTAGTTACATGCATCGTTTAGCTCGAGGTGGTAGCCTAGAGTTGACAACGTTTGGGGCAGTGCCCCAGAAATATTTTTTGGGTGATTTTTGCTATTTTAGTGGATCTTGTTATTTTTAGCGGTTTTCTAGATTAATCCCGGATTAAGGGATTAGGGTTTTGGTAGCTACAAAATACCTAAAATATTGTATATATTGTATTGTGAATGGTGAAATTAATACAATGATGATTTGAAAGGTGCGACACCAAGTAAGGTTGGTTTTCTCCTAATTAAGGGTTTCCAACATAAATCTTTGTGTACTATGTATGAGCCATTGATTAATTTTTGTTTTTCTTAAGAATCTATATGCATTTCTTTAATTCATAGGTTTAAAACTTACACTTGTGTCCTTGGAAATTGTTTAACAGTTATCCTTACTCCCATAAGAATTGGCACCTTCACAGGTTTGCAATCCTGCATGTTGAAACGTCTCAAGATTGTTTCAATATACTTTGTTTGGTTCAACCAGATATTTATAGTTGTTCGATCTCTCTTAATATCCATTTCCATAATGAAGTTCGTTGCACCAAGATCCTTCATGTTGAAAATGGAGGATAACTTCTTCTTCACCTCCTTTATTGTGTTCAAGTTGTTTCCAATCAACAACATGTCGTCGGCATACAATCCTACATATATGAAATTCCCACCTTCTTCTTTGGAATATATGCAATGATCATCTTTGCTTCTCACAAACCCAAAACTAAAGATGTATCTGTCAAAATTTTGGTACCACATCCTTGGTGATTTCTTTAGACCATAAAGGGATCTTTTTAGTTTGCACACCAAATCTTTCTTTCCCTATACTACAAATCCTTCAAGTTGTTTCATGTAGATTTCATCTTCCAGGTCCCCATGTAGGAATGTTATCTTAACATACATCTGTTCTAATTCCAAATCAAATGTTGTAGCCAAAGACATTAGTACTTTAATAGAAGTTAATTTTTCAATAGGGGAAAAAATCTCACCAAAGTCGACTCCTTCAACTTGGGAATATCCTTTCGCTACCAGTCGAGCTTTGAATTTCTCGACTTGACCTATTGCATTCATCTTCTTCTTGAATACCCATTTTCTATTGATGGGATTTATTCCACAAGGTAATTTGAATAAGTCCCATGTCTCATTATTGTGCAAGGATTCCATCTCTTCGACCATGGTGTATTTCCATAGTTTTCCCTCTATTGAGTTTATTTGCTCCCCAACTAACTTAGGCTCATCGTCGATGGCAGTTAACATTAACGCAGAATGGAAGTCGGGTGGACTACACATTTCAATAGGTTTTCTTACTCGTTCTGACCTCCTTACAACTGGGGTCAGCTTTTCCACCTCTTCTTATGATTCAATTGACTCATATGAATCATCTTCTTCGCTCCTCAGTTCAAACCGCACCTTCTATGGATTATTCTCGGTCTGAACATTTTCTTCAGGCTCGGTCTTACTTCCGACTGATCTGAATAGAAAATATCAATTGTACATTTTTTTCCTTGATGCAGGATCCCAGAGCTTATATCATTTCATTCTTTCTTTGTATCTAATGAAAATACAATTGACTGCCTTCTTTTCCATCTTGCTCCTCTTTTCCTTGGAAACATGCAAAAATGCATCACAACCAAATACTTTGAGATGTGAAACCGAATGATTCTTACTCGACCATACCTCATGTGGAGTCATGACGACTAGAGCCAATGAAGGAGACATATTCAATATATATTTTATAGTTTCGACTGCCTCTGCTCAGAATTCTTGTGCAAGCCTGACACGACTGAGCATGCTCCTTTCCTTGTCCATTAATGTTCTGTTCATTCTCTCAACAACTCCATTTTGTTGTGGGGTATATGGTGTGGTATTTTGGTGTGCTATAACACATTGTTTATATAACTAATAAAATTATTTTTCACATAATTCACTACCATTGTTAGTCCTCAACACCTTAATCTTCTTATCAGTCTAATTTTCTACAAGAGATTTAAACTCTTTGAATTTCTCAAAAATCTCTAATTTCTTCCTCAGGAAATATATCCATGTCTTCCTGGAGAAATCATCTATGAAGGAGATATAATACATGGATCCACCAAGTGAAGGCATTGAAATAGGGCCAAACACATCATTATGAACCAAATCTATAATCTCATTTTCCCTTGTCGCTTCATATGGGAACCTTACCCGACTTTGTATTCCATATATACAATATTCACAGAAGTTGACTTCTAAATTACATTTAGGAAAGTCTTCAACCATACCTTTTTTATGCATAACTCGAAGTCCCTTTTCTCCTATGTGTCCTATCCTCTCGTGCCATAGCATGGTCGGGTTGAATTTATGATGACTTATCGAGTTAGTTTGAATCGACTCACCCTGAGTCGATTCTCGACTTCAGAAACAACGATTTTTTTGATCCAGTCGAGTCGACACTCCCTAGTAACTTGTATAGGCTTCCAATCAGAACTCCTTTCATTAATACCATCGAACCTCTTACCATCTTGCATGAATCCTTTTGAAATAGAGTGTGCACTCCAACATCACTCATCTTGCTGACATATATTAGGTTTCTTTCCAAACCCGAAATGTGTAGCATGCCTAGAAGGGTTCTACTCCTCCCATCCTGCAATATTAGTCAAACTCTTCCTTGTCCGACAATTTTGGTTGTCGATTTGTCCCCCAAGAACACATCTCCTCCTTCATATTGTTAATATTCGCATAACCATTCTCTATGTGGTGTCATATGATAGGATTCTCCTGAGTCGATCAACCAAACATATTGATCTGACTGTGTACTGGTCGACGTCAGTTACACATCACCTCCCTTATATGGAGTCACCTTTCTCTTAGTCGACTGCTTCTTGTAGGATCCTGTATTGACTTCCATTTCCTTCGACTTGCAGTCCCTTTTGTAATTCCCAGCTTTACCATATTTCCAACATCTTTTTGTCAACTCAATAGGGGATTTAGATTTACCCTTCGACTTAGACTTTCTACTGGAGAATTTTCCTTTGTCTCTATCAACTGATTGATCTTTCACCACTAAAACATATTTGGTCGATCATTCCATGTTATTCCTTCTCATTTCTTTTGAAAGTAGAGATGCAACCACATATTCTATCACTAATGTGGTTGTATCACTCCCTATAGCCACAACTAAGCTATCCTAGGAGTCTGGAAAAGAACATAATATGATAATACATTTCTCCTCCTTAGTGATTTTAATATCCACAGAAGATAAATGAATTATAATTCTATTAAATGCATTTAAATGCTCAGTCACCAAATTTCCCTCACTCATCCTCAGAAGATACAATTTATTTCTAAGAAACAACTTATTTACTAGGTATTTTGATTGGTACAAGCTCCCCAACTTGTCCCATAGTTTCTTGGTTGAATCTTCACCTGAGACATTCAGCAGTACCGACTATGCAAGACAAAGTTGAATCGTACTCCTTATTATTCTCTTGAGTTTCTCCCATTCTTCCGTCGACATACCTATCGACATTGTACCTGGACAAATTGTTGTATATTGTTCTCGATCTACAAGGAGATCTTCAATTTTAAGCTTCCAAAGCTCAAAATTCTGGCCATTGAATTTTTCGATCTCTATTATCGAGCTACTCGCCATTCTTTAAATATTTCTAACTTACGACTCTTACTTAACCTAGGGTTTAGCTCAGATTCAAAGTTGTTAAACCAATCTCTAATACCACATGTTAGGAAATGATGAACACTTCCATGCTAAATCTAGAAGAAGAGAGGAATAAATATTTATCACAAAAGTAAATGACACAACAAACATACAGTACACAGAGATTTTACCCTGGAAATTGAAACCAGGAAAACCAACATTCCTTGAGCATTTTGCTCTCTTGTTATATTATTCATTCATAATAAAAGGTTACATGTATAACCTTGGTCCACACCTAAGACACAATGCCTTGTGCCCTTAGACATACTACCTAATTCCTTGGTATGCAAGAGTGATCTTCCCAAGTGGTGTTCTTGGTGTACTATAGCAACACGACAATTGACAAGATTATGTAATCTTGGTTTTAGGTGCGCTTAGGGGTTATTGATATACTCGAAGGTATGTGGAAGACAATTTCATATATAGGGGTTGTCTAATGTTATACTACTTGAAGGGGTCACAATAGAGGTTACAAGGGTGTCCAACAAAGTGACTCCTCTTGTATTTTCTACGTATATTCTTACCTAATCACAAGTTTACCCATTGAACAAAGATATCTCTTTGTTATTTAAAGATATTGGAACATGTCTCTAGCCTAAAGAAAAAAATTCTAAAAATGGAGTGTGTATTGGCAGAGGAAAAGTGTCTTTTGTTAGTTGAAATGGAGCATTCAAAGCAAAACAAATGAGATATAACTGCAAAAAGTGAATAAACATAGCAAGATAAACAAAAATATCATTGCATAAATCAAATTAACATAATCAAAATAGGAAATTAACAACAATAAACAAACCTTTATTGATATTTAGAAGTGAATGTAATGTTCACTTACCTCTTCTAGGGAGCAACCTCCAACATGAAGAGAACTCCACATACAATAATATTCATTTGACCAT